>JASCZI010181656.1:26363-37201 GCA_036250425.1 Stylosanthes scabra
AGTGTTATTAAAAATAAAGTAACAATTTTTACTATTTCATAATACTTTGTAATATAAAAAAATAATAAAAGAAAAAGTGTTACTGAAAATTTTAAAAAAAGAAAAACTTAAAGAAAAAAGATCTATTTGAGTATACTTCTAATACACTATTTCCAAATGCAACTTTTTTTCGCTAGGAATGCAATATGTTAATTTTAATAATAATCATATTATGCAACGTGGCGAAATATTGAAATGAAAGGAAAAAAAAAGCTTTTATATTAATACTTTTTATGTGTTAATTGAATTATAAGAAACTTGATTAATATATTTAAATTTTGAGTTTTGTTATTTACACACCAAAATACATTCACCAAATTAACCATCGGTATAAAATATATGTTGAAATATAAAATATACATTAAAAATAACTTAAACAATATATATATATATATATCCGTACATAAATATTTAGTGATTAATTTGATGACTGAATTTTGATATACATATAGCATTTGCGTTAAATTTTAGATATCTAAATATATTTATCTCTATTTTTTAAATATATTTTATACTAATCAACATGGTGGATTTGTAGCATGGTTACTAAACAACCACAAGCCCCACGGCAATCTCGGCATTGTAGCATTTTTTTAACAAAGATAGATTTTATTTTATAGAGTAGAAATAAATATGGATAGTTCACATGAGGACAACACATATAGAAACATAAGTGGAGAAATCCCAAAAGAAACTATCACTAGATATTGAAGAAATGAATTTTAGGTTCTAAGAAAAATAAATTGGAAGATTGAGCTGGTGTTCTATTTCTGAAGTAAGGGAACCTGCCTAAGCCAGAATTTCTTCAAGGTCAGATTCTTTCCTTCGAAGATAAAAAGGTTGCGTGCATGTCATAGCTTCCAAAGTGTGAGAACAAAGGTAAGAATTCTATGTTTGCTGTTCGGAGCTAACTGAAACTGATGAATAACTTCAAGTAACCATTTCCATGGTGGACTTTTAGATTGGGTGAAAGGAAGGAAGCTATTCCCAAGCTTTGACCAGGTTGCAGCGGAGATAGGGCACTCAAAGCAGCAGTGATACACCGATTCTGGATACAAAGAGCATCGAGGGCATAACAGAGAGATGTGAGACAATCGGGAATGGAGTCATTCCATTGTAGGTAAGCTATTATGACTTACTTTCAAAGAAACACTCGAACTTTTGGTATATATTTAGTTTCCCAAATTGAATGCCTTAGTTGCTTAGCTCTGAGTATGTCATTTAAGAATTGTGGTTGAACATGGTAGAAGTAGTAAGCAATGTTGTACCCTGAATTTACAGTATAGAATCCATTTTTCTCTTTAGCCCAAATTAAAGTGTCAAAATTCTGTCCATGAGGTGTTTGACAAATTGTTTGAGCCATATTTGCTGGAAATAGTTGATGAATTAGGTGCTGATTCCATATTCCTTCTTGTGTGATTAACTGATTAACCGAAACAAAGCTAGGATCTAAATTGAAATCCAAAGGAATTCTGAATGGAGGTTCAATCTCAAACCAAGGATCATCCCTGATGCTAACCAAATTTTCCCTTCCAATCTTCTACTTCACATCTTTTTCCAATATATTCCTAGCTTCCAGCAAGCTTTTCCATGTCTATGAGGGATTTGCAATAGTTCCTGCCTTAAAAAATGATGTGTTTCTTAAGTATCTAATCTTTAGCACCTTGTAGACCAAATAGTGATACTGTGTTATCAATCTCCATCCTTGCTTAGTAAGCATAATAAGGTTGAAGGCTTTCAAGTCCTTGAATCCTAATCTGCCAAGAGATTTACTTTTACTCATTGTGTCCCAGCTAATCCATTGCATTCTTTTCTCATTTTATTTTTGTCCCCACCAAAATTGCATCATCATTCTATGAAGATCATCAAAAAATGTGTTTGGAAGCTTAAAACAACTCAGAGTGTATATAGGGATGGCCGAACCCACTGCTTTAATAAGAATCTCTCGTCCACTAGGAGATAGTAGAGAGCATTTCCAGTGGTGAAGCTTCTTTGCAACCTTATCTTTTACATAGTCGAATGTCTGCTTTTTGGATCTGTTCAACTAAGGCCAATCCCAAATATCGATTTTGAGTTTCAATATGAGGGACTCTCAAAGCAGAAACCAAGCTATCCCTAATCTGGTCAGGAGTGTTTCTGCTGAAGAAAATGAAGGATTTGTTTAAATTGACTTGTTGACCACTCACATCTTCATATTGCTGGAGTATAGTGAGGATATTGTCACATCCTTCATGTGTAGCCTTGCTGAATAGTATGACATCATCTGCAAAAAGAAGGTGACTAACTGAGGGGCAGTGTCGATTCAACCTCAAGCCGTGAAAGCCGTTATTCTGTTATCTATTGTGGAGTAGATAGGAGAGACCTTCTGCAGAAATTAAGAAAAGATAGGGGGAGAGGGGGTCTCCTTGACGGAGCCCTCTACTGGGTCTACAATAGCCCATAGGGTTGCCTTCCACAATAACAGAAAACGAGACAGTAGTTACACATTCCTTAATCCAGTTAATCCGCCGATTATCAAAGCCCATTTTATGCAGCATAAACCACAAATAACTCCACTCAACTCTATCATAAGCTTTGCTCATATCAAGTTTCATAGCCATTTCAAAATCATCATATCTCTTGTTCTTTAAAAAAATGCATAAACTCATGAGCAATAAGGACATTATCAGTTTATCACTTATGAGTCTACCTCTGATAAAAGCACTTTGATTGTCACTGATTATTCTAGTGATAAGAGGTTGCATTCTGTGAACTAGAACTTTAGAAATAATCTTATAGACAACCGTACTAAGAAAAATGGGACGTATTTGTGACATAGACTCAATATTATTTACCTTTGGGATTAAGCAAATTTGAGTATGGTTGAAACTCCTTAGCATTTTTTTCCCTGAAAAGAAGCTGTGAACAACTTTTTTCACATATGATTCTACAATATCCCATAAATGATGGGAAAACTTGGCTGAAAACCCATCATTTCCTGGTGCTACTTCAGCCGAAACAGAGAAAATTGCTCTTCTAATTTCCACGTCAGTCAATGGCCGAGTGAGGTTTCCTTTCGTATTCCTTGTAACCGTAGGTTCCAAACCATGTAATTAGGGCTGTGCAAAAAATCCAATTTTTGGATTTTAAACCCAATCCAAACTAGTCTATTTTTAAAAAAAAAAAAACCAATTTTAAATAAAAAACAATCCAAACCAAATTGTACCAATTTTATGGTTTGGTTTTTAATCCAAACCATTTAAATAACGTTAAATCCAATCCATATCCAAATCCAAATTAAGATCCAAACCCAAACTCCATTTACTCACAGTCACAACATCTTCCCTCCTTGTTTCTCGAATCCTAATTTTGACATGCATCCCCAATTTCTCGAACCCTAATTCCATAATGGAACCTTGTCTCTCACTCAGTTACCAACGCCGGACCCGCCAAGAAGTCGCGTGAGAGCGAGCGCCGTTGCTGCAAGAAGAAAACAGGGCATCTCAGGAACCTCTCCATGAAGATAAAACTGCAGAAGAAAGCGACAATGCGAAAGAGAACACGATCTGAGGCAGGTTCGTATCTTTCTTCTAACTTCATTCTTTCAAATTTGTTTAGGGTTTAAATGACCCAGTTTATAGTTTTTCTAGTTTAGATCAGAGAAGCTTTATGTTGTTCTATAACCTAGGATTGTTTGTAACTTCCCTATATGTAATGATATGTATTTTCTCTGCAAATTGTTATTGTTCTAATTTTTATTGGTACTTGTTATTGTTATTTTGACTTTTTTTTAAGTATAACTTTTTTGGACCAAGCCTCTAATTATCTTGTGAAAAGTATTTTGCTGTAGCCAAATTCTAGTCAATTTCTTTCTTTTTGGTCTGGTGTGAAATGAATTATCTAAGAATAGTAAAAATGATGCATTGCTGACATTGACTCCCACCTTTTGTTCTCTGTTACTACTACTATTTTGCATTGAGAATCATGCTTCTTTAGTTCTTTTCCCCTTTTCTATAGTGTGTGTCTCTAATGGACTTGAGATGGTTAATTTGTTATAATTTGCTAAGCACTATGCTTAGTGCTTAGATTAATTTGTTAATTTGTTATAATTTGCTAAAGCACAATATGGGATTGAGAAATGAAGACAACTGTAGTTGTTGCAATTAATTGGTCTTTGGTTCATTGAACTAAAAAATTCATTTTAATTTTCTTTTCCATTGCTGCAACATTCATAGTAGTAGCTTCCATGACAGTTTAAAATATTGGTTTCAGTTTTTCTACTCCTTATAAGACATGCAATTTGAAAAAATAATAGTAGAATATAGCATAGAATGTTCAATAGCCAAGTATTTGATATTTTTATAATCCTTGTTTGTTGATCCTCCACATGATTTTCAGCTGTTAGATATATAAAAATTTGCATTTTTGTTTATATGAAAGAGAATGAACTTTTTTTTAGTAGCTTTGAATATTAATTACCCAATGATACTGCAAGTAACATGGAAACTCTAGCTTTTATTTTGACTTTTTTTTAAGTATAACTTTTTTGGACCAAGTCTCTAATAATCTTGTGAAAAGTATTTTGCTGCAGCCAAATTCACACTTAGACTGAACTATTTTATGGCTTGACTTTTTAGTTGTACATGGAAACTTTATAGTGACTCAATAAAGAAATTTGTTTTGTATCTTTAGGGTGTTTATAATTATTATTATTATTATTATTATTATTATTATTATTATTATTATGCACTAATTCATTATGTTCTCATTGGATGCAAGATCAGGTTCTTTCAGCTAGATCAGTAGCCCAAATTCAGTTTCCCTCTCAATCAAGGGAAGAAATTTTTCATCAATTACATTGCAGCCTACAGGACGTAGGTTTCAAGTTACATGCCCAGTAAGCTATTTTTGTTATCACTATTTTTGTTGTTAACCAGCAATATTTCTATATTCTTTTGTATGCTAAAGATAACCTTAATTATCTGCTAGAACAACATTACAGTAAAGTGTACAAGAAGAAGAAATGAGCGAGGAGGCAGCAGGGATGTCTGCAAGTACTCAACCCTTTTCTCCACCGTCAAATGTTCGTAAAAATCGATCAGCTGTCTGGGACCATTTTGATGTGGAGAACGCTATCGAGAAGAAAGCAAAGTGCAAATATTGTGGTAGCTTAATACAATATGGGATTTGTTGTTGACTTATATACTTTATAGTTTAAAAATTTGGTTTGAGAATTGGATTCTCAAAAAATTGGATTTAGAATTGAATTTTTGATATAACAATCTGGTTTAGAAACTGGATTTTAGTGAAAATCCAGATTTAAAACTGAATTTTTTTATACAGCAATCTGGTTTAGAAATCGAATTTTAGAAAAAATAGGATTTAGAAATAGATTTTAGTGAAATCCAGATTTGGGATCAGTTTTTTTTGAGAATTCAGTTTGAACTTTTCAAACCGGTTCAAAACCAATTTTTATTTTTTAAAACCGGTTTAAATTTGGTTTCTTTTATAAATTTGGTTCAAGTTTGGTTTTTGAACCACAAATATGGTTTTAAAATGGATGAGGTTTGGATGTTGTTTGGTTTCAAACCATGCCACCCCTACATGTAACAATTCTCCTGGATCAATCGGAGTTCCTCTTTGGAATAAAGTTTGGAAGTATTGCTGAGCTCGCTGGCCAATATCCTCCAGTTTATAGAGCCAGCCTCTTTGACCATCATCTAGCTTCCAAAGCTTATTCTTTCTATTCCGCATTTGGCAATTGAAATAGAAGAATTTAGTATTTTGATCACCCATCTAAGCCACTGAGTTTGAGATTTCTCCCTCCAAAACCGTTCCTCCATATCAAGAGCATCATTCAGCCAGCTTTCAAGGACCTCAATCACAAGCTTATTATTACCCTCCTGTACCGAGTTCTTAGCCTCAAGAAGTTTTTGTTTAATTTCATCAATTAGCTTCTTAGAATTCGATCCTGAAGATCGTTGCCACTCCACTATCTTGTGACGATATTTCTTTAACTTTTGGAACAAAACAAACATAGCTGAGCCCTCAAATGCTTCTTTCCAAAAAGAGTCCACTATTGAATTAAGTTCTAGAGTTGAACACCACTGCTCCTGAAAATGAAACCTGCATTTCTTAGATGCAGATTAGTTTCTGAGAAGAAAAGAAGAAGCCTGTGATCAGAACCCAGATCCTCCAGATGCAAAACTAAAGCATTAGGAAACTCCTGTCTAAGAGTGTTAGAAATGAGACATATATCCAAGCACTCCTTTACTGCCTGAGTCCCATCACTACGGTTCCACCAAGTGAAGCTGCTGCCAATGAATCCCATATCAATTAACTCTGCCGAGTTAAGAATATGAGTGAAATTCTGAATGGAACTCTGCAATTTGTCAACTCCACCTTCTTTATCTTTGTTAGAGAGGATGGCGTTGAAGTTCCCAATCACCACAACTCTGTCCCCTACCAATTCAATCAATTGAAGAAGCTTATCAAATTGATGATTTCAAAGGGTCTCAAAGCTATGTAAGTGAACGGCAAACACAGTCCAGGAAATTTCTGGTTTGCTATCCACTATTCTCATCTGTATAGAGTACTCATTAGAAGTCAAAATTTGCACTGTTGCTTCCTCCATCCATCAAACCGCCAAACCCCCAGCCGTTCCAATCAGTTCAACATAATAGTTGTCTCTGTTTCTCCACAAATGAAGTAGTATTTTTAGTCTTACAAAGAAATACTACTTCAGGG
The DNA here is from genome assembly GCA_036250425.1 of Stylosanthes scabra. Lineage (NCBI taxonomy): Eukaryota > Viridiplantae > Streptophyta > Magnoliopsida > Fabales > Fabaceae > Stylosanthes > Stylosanthes scabra. Next base: position 33,129 of record JASCZI010181656.1, read on the forward strand.
AATGAGGTCTTTTGATCTCTTGGATGTTGTGAACTGTCAGGGGTTTCCCCAAACCCCGACAATTCCACATTATCATCTTCATACCTTTTGAAAACCTTCAAAACCCTAGCAGGATAATAAACCCTAGTAAGGTACTCAGTACTCAGTTGTGTACTCCAAACAAGTACGAGAAAACCTTAGTAAAGCACTAGAGGAAATTCTATTAAGGCATAGTAAATCCTATTAGGGCGCAAGAAGAAACCTTAGTAGAGCACTAAAGAAAATGAAGAAACCCTATTAAGACACAAGATGAAACACTATTAATTAGGGCACAAGAAAAAACCCTAGCAGATTACTAGAGCACAAGTGTTGTATTATTCTTCAAGTAATTTTTTTTTCACGACATTGTTTCGTACAACTATTAAAATAAAATCCATTGAATTCAAATTTAGTTAGAGGAACCATGTCTTTGTCCTCAAAAATAACCATCACCATAGCATGTAAACCCAACAAAATCATTAAAATTTTACAATTTGAATTGCAAAGCAAAAAAAAAAAAAAAAACAAAAAATATCCATATTAACTTAACCACACATCATTCCTATACTAGCCTAAAGGCAACCTTCACCTACTGGCCAAAAACATTTGAAGGCCCAAAATTGCACTAAATCGAATTTTTATTAAACCGGTTCAAAATTCCCATGTTCGGTTTGAAAATATTCAAAAACTGTGGGGCCTTTTTGGGAATCAAATTAAATTTTAGCTGCCCAGTGTAAAGGTAAGCCCCACATTTGGTATATTTCCTCAGGATCATGATAGACCCAGTTCATCATAGTCAATTCCTTGATTAAAACATGTCCAACCTTTGCATTGCTATTCCTACAACAATTCTACACAGAAATTCTCCGTAGTGGTCTAACAAATAACTATTGCATGCCGGTTTCCCTCAAGTTTGCAATTTTGTGTTGGTTACATTATAGGTCATTCTAACTAACAAGAATGTCTATTAAAGTAGGAAATGTCTATCATGGATTGGGTTTATGATGGACTCAAATAAAATATTATAAATGTGTGGCTTATATTCAATCTTTGTTACTACTTTTTTATTCTCAATAAAATCTCACATTTTTTATGTGGTGAATAGCTATTCTTTTCATCATGGACCATATTATGCTTTCACCATAAAAAAGGCTCCATTAGATAGCGTTTGGAAAAGAGACTGAGACTGGGAGACTGAAACTAGAGGACTGAGACTGAGAGACTGAGACTAAATTAGATTTGTGTATTGTGTTTGGTTTAAAAAATATAACACCAAGTTGTGTAAAGACTAAAAAATGCAAAATAACTAAAGTACCCTTTTTCATAAGAAAACTCAAATCCTTTCACTTTCTCTTCCTCTTCTCCTCTCTACCCACAACCAAGTAACAGTCAAATTCATCAGCATAAGTGACCTTAATGAATGGGAAGAAGACCAAATAAATACTTATTATTATTGTTCCAAGTGGAGTACCAGAACATCATCAACAAATAGCAAATCATTATCTTCTATTCTTCAAATTCAAATTACAAGTAAAAAGAAAAATAAAGCTTCTAATCTTGGGGTTCTTCAAATTGGTAATAATTGATAATTGGGGTTCTTCAAATTTATAAAGAAATTTATGATTATACATACAATTCTATAGGAATTAATCATTTGCATACATCATAAACTTGGGCTAAGCTGATTTACGGAGGGAAAAAAACGTAGATATAGGAAATGTTAGAATATATTAGGATCAATTAGTATCAATTATAATATTTGGGTTTATTAGTTTGATATTTCTCATAATTATAGGATATTAGGTTATTATTATTCTGATTCTCTCTTCGCCTATAAATAGGTTAGTGCATTATACTATGACATACACAACTCTCATACAATTCTAATAGATAAACCTTTTCTCTATTGTGTGTCATCTCTCTCTTTCTAACATGGTATCAAGCGTTTAGGTTCTTTCTAGATTTTTTTTTTTATGGGGATTCAACAATGGTTTCCTCCTTGAGCTATTTTTTTGTGTTTGTTTTATTTTTAGCATCCATAAGTTTTTCTTTCTCTTGTGTTAGTATTTTTCTTTTTCTTCCGGTCACTTTTTTGAAGTTATCTTTAGTCACCGATTATACCATTGTAATATTTTCATTGAGTCAATATTGCTCCTCTCCTACTGCGTCTTTTCCCATTTACGGTCTTCTGTTTAACACCTTACTCCAGATCCAACCACATATTTCAGCTCCCCCTTCCGTTCTGAGTACAGCGCCACCAACCTTTGGTGTGACCCTTCCCAAGGTTTTTGAGTGTTCTGTTTTTATTTTGTCCTCCGTTTTCTCAAATTCTGCTTCGATGTTGCTGTTTTGTGGTACTTTCTCTCTCTTTCCGGTAGTTTTGTCAGTTTCTGTGTGGGAGTTCCGTCTTGCCAGTCTTTTGTGGGAGTTTCGTCTCTACCTTGGCAGTTTCGCTAGTCTCTTTGTAGGAGTTCCGTCTCCACGTCGGCAGTTTCGTCAGTCTCTTTGTGGGAGTTTCGTCTCCACCTCGGCAGTTTCGCCAACCTCTTTGTGGGAGTTCCGTCTCCACCTCATTATGGCATTTTCGCCAATCTTTTTGTGGCAGTTCCGTCTGCACCTCGTTCCGGCAGTTCCGTCTGCACCCGCTCCGGTAGTTCCGTCTGCACCCCGTTCCGACAGTTCCATCTGCACCCCGTTCTGATCTCTTTATGGCAGTTTTGTTTGCATTTTGCATTTTCTTTCGGCAATTTCGTCAATTTATGTTTTTAATAAGTTTCAAACTCAAGTTGACACTTGAGTTTGAAGGAGGATGTTAGAATATATTAGGATCAATTAGTATCAATTATAATATTTAGGTTTATTAGTTTGATATTTCTCATAATTATAGGATATTAGGTTATTATTATTCTGATTCTCTCTTTGCCTATAAATAGGTTAGTGCATTGTACTATGACATACACAACTCTCATACAATTCTAATAGATAAACATTTCCTCTATTGTGTGCCATCTCTCTCTTTCTAACATGAAAAATAGAAAGAAAAGAAGGGCAAAGTAGATCTTGATTCTCATCTTCTCTGTTCTGTCTCGGTTAGGGGATTTTGAATTTCCATGGCAGAGATCATCAACATGCCCTCTGATTCTGTGGTGCTCGTCTTGCTCGATGCCTTCTTGCTCATGGTAGTGGTGCGACGCCGTGAAGAAAGCGGTGGATAGTGGTGGAATGCTAAAGCTCGAAGATGATGCTAGTGGGTTTAAGTGGTGGTTTGGGTTGATGATGTTGATTAGAGGAAGTGAGAACATATTATGTGTGAGACTGGGAGTGACCTCAATGGTGGCGCAAGGTTGAAGAAGAAGAAGAAAAATGAAATGGTGAGCCCTAATTTGTTTTTGTTGAATAAAGGGTAGATTTGATATTTAATAAATTATATGAGGATATTAAAGGAAAAAATGTTATTAAAGTTTCAGTCCCAGTCTCAGTCTCCAGTCCTTCTAACTGTAGATACTGAAAATACTGGGATTTTGAGGACTGAGACTGAAATTTTAGTTCCAATCTCCATCCACCAAACATAATGCTGTGACCGAACTGTATTTTACTCCCTCCAATGTCTAGACTTTCAATTTGCAAACATGAAGCCTAAAATTTTAATTTGATAACGATTCTTCAGGATATTGTGTGCTGGCTATATTCCATGAAGAAAACATAGTCAAAGGCAACAAATTAAGAGGAAGACTTGAGAAAACGAAATCAAGAAAAACCCGTAGAGTAATAGCAGAAAAAGCATTCTTAACTTGTTACTGATCCACATTAGGTACTGGAACATCCAACCTAGTTTAAATCCCATTTTACTTGTCATGCTATATAGTGTGAAGAGAGGTGGTGGGAACTGGGAAGAGAGGGGGGGAATCAATAGTGGTATCCAACTTGGGAATTCACATTGGGGATGATATTAGAAACACAATTTCATCACTTCCCCTTGTGACTGCATTGATTTAATTCTACAATCCAGATGCATGCCAAGACCCTAACAACAAGACCTCATCTCCTGATCTAAC
>JASCZI010181657.1:0-16870 GCA_036250425.1 Stylosanthes scabra
ATCAATCATATCTTTTTAATCTTCCAATTAAGCCCTTGATTAATGAGTGGAATTGAGGCCTAACAACTTGGATTGGAGTGGAAGTGAATGAATCTGACGTTGCTTGTATTGCTCTCCCACGTATAACGTGGGGGTTCTGCCTCAAAATGGCTTCTTGGACCTTTACACTCACGAATGACGTCTTCTTCCCACGTATAACGTGGTGTTGTTGCCTTGAGATGCTTCTTTAGACGTTAGGCTTAACGTTTGACGTGGAGAGCCCACGTATAACGTGGGCTCTCTGTCAATTTTGGTAGTCTTTCAGTTATCTCTCACGTATGACGTGAGTTCCTTACGTACTACGTCCACTCTCTGCCTATTCTCTCCTTCTTTGAATCAATTCCCACGTATGACGTGGGCTCTCCACGTTATACGTGGGCTTCAACACTTAGCCAATTTTTCTCTTTTCTTCTCTGCTTCGTTTCCTTTTCTTCAATCTCTCTCAAATGGTCTTCAATTACCTCAAATTCTTAGTAAATCATCTAAAAACACAAACACAACTCAAAGAATATCAAGTTTGTTTGATTCATCAATTAATAACAATAATCTACTAAGAATATCAAGAAAATCAAGAGAAATTGAGACTAAAAACGACCCAAGATGCATACGCATCAGGTCACTGCAATATTAAGAGTGTAGATGCTGTTTTAAAATCATGTAACATAGTGATACCTGCCAATGCTTTAGACTATAAGGTGTGTGAATTTTGTTCTATTGCAAAGATGTATCAACTGCCATTTCCATTATCTAATACAACTTATTCTCATCCTTTAGAATTAGTGTTTGTTGATATTTGGGGACCAGCCCCTGTGGTTTCTAATGGAGGACATAGATATTACATTAGCTTCCTTGATGCATTTACAAAACATGTGTGTCTTTTTTTACTAACACAAAAATCACAAGCTTTGGTTGCTCTTCAAAGTTATAAAGTTTATTTAGAAAATCAAACAGGCTTTAAACTAAAAGCTATTCAAAGTGACAATGCAAAGGAATTTACATCTACTGCCTTTACTAATTTTTTGAAGGCAGATGGTGTTTTTCATCGTTTATCATGCCCATATACACATCAACAGTAGGGCAGTATAGAGAGAAAGCACCGTCACATAACAGAGACGGGGCTTTCTCTCTTGGCCACTGCAGCTATGCCTCTGACATATTGGGATTGTGCTTTTACTACTGTAGTGTATCTTATAAACAGAATGCCAACTGTTACTTTAAATATGATGACACCATATGAGAAACTTTTTAATAAGAAACCTGACTATAATTTCTTAAAAATCTTTGGGTGTGGTTGTTACCCTTATTTGAGACCATACAATTCCAACAAGTTTAATTATAAGAGTCAACTTTGTGTCTTTCTAGGATATGATTCTCAGCATCATGGCTATAAGTGCTTATCTAAGGATGGAAAAATATATTACTGCAAGAACGTGATTTTTGATGAAACCATCTTTCCATTTCAAAAACTGTTCTCTGCAGCTCCTACTACTAGTCCTATTTCTGCACAACCTACTAATGCTTCTGCAGGTACTACACCTATTATACCTATTCAAAGTATCAGTTCTGAAAGTGTTAGTCATTCCTCAAGTGGCGATCACTCTGTGGCTCAAGAGGAATATTCTACTCCCCACATCTCACAAAAATCAGCCAAATCTATAGCCAGTCCATCCACAGAGGAAGCTGCTTCTCAACCTACAGGGACGAATACATCTCCTCCTACACCTATTCCTATTACTGGTATTGAGATCAATTTACCCTTCTCTTGTAGCTCAGATTCTGTAGCTCAATCTGTTACTAATAAAAATGTTCATAGCATGGCCACTAGGTCTAAAACAGGGGCTTTAAAGCCCAAAACTCTTTTAACAACTGATACTAACCACATTGACTACACTAAAGTTGTTCCAAAAACTATTAAACAAGCTGTCCTTGTACCTCAATGGCAACAAGCAATGGTAGCTGAACTACAGGCTTTGGCAAAATGCCAAACCTGGAGTTTAGTTGATCCACCTCCAAATGCCACCATTGTTAATAGCAAGTGGGTTTTTGCTTTAAAGAAAAACCCACAAGGAGAGATCATAAGGTACACGGCAAGGCTTGTTGCCAAGGGTTTTTAGCAGAAGGAAGGTGTGGATTATGAGGATATCTTTAGCCCTGTAGTGAGGCCTACTACTATTAGGATAATTTTAACAATTGCTCTTACTCAAGGATGGAGTTTAAGACAATTTGACTTTGATAATGCCTTTTTGAATGGTGTTTTAACTGAATCTGTCTTTATGACTCAGCCACCGGGAATAACATCTACTAATCCTAAGAAAGTTTGTAAGCTTAATAAGGCCATTTATGGTCTTAAGCAAGCTCCTAGAGCTTGGTATAAGACCTTGGCTCTAACTTTGAACAGATTTGGATTCAAAAATGCTACACATGATGTGGCATTGTTTATTAGAAAGAAACCTGATGAAGTGACTTATTTAATTGTTTATGTGGATGATATTATTGTTACAGGTTCAAATGCTAATGCAATTCAGTATCTTATTAGGCAATTGAACTCTATATTTCCATTGAAAGATTTGGGAAAGTTGAATTATTTTCTTGGTCTCGAAGTGACTGATCTTGGCAACTCTGAATTATTGTTAAGTCAGGGAAAGTATTGTAAAGATCTACTTCAAAAAGCTGGCATGGTTGATGCTAAACCTATGCCAACTCCTATGATTCCTTCTCTTAAATTGTTTACTAATGATTCTGAGTTGTTTGATGATCCTAAGAAATACAGGTCTATAGTTGGTGCTCTCCAATACCTAACTATTACAAGACCTGACTTGTCATATGCTGTTAATAGATGTTCATAATTCATGCAAAATCCAACAATAGAACAGTGGAAAGCTGTTAAAAGGATACTTCGGTATCTACAAGGTACAGTACAGCAAGGTATAATTTTCAGTAAATGCATTGATTATCGAATTTTGGCTTTCTCTGATGCAGATTGGGCTGCAGACCTTGATGATAGACGGAGTGTTAGTGGCTACTGCATTTACTTAGGCAGAAATCTTATATCATGGAAGTGCAGCAAACAAACTAAAGTTAGTCGTTCGAGCACTGAAGCTGAATTCAGGGCAATAGCAACTGCAAAAACGGAAATCCTGTCAATTCAATTATTGCTCAAGGAGTTGCAGATCAAGCAACAAGTTCCACCTACAATATATTGTGATAACAAGAGTACTTGTTATCTCACTGCTAACCCGGCTCTCCATGGAAGAAGTAAGCACTTGGAAATTGATCTATTCTTCCTAAGTGATCTTGTCAACAAAAAAGGAGTTATTTGTTGTTCATATACCAACTTTAGATCAAGTAGCTGACATATTGACAAAACCTTTAGGACTTGCTTTGTTTGAGAGGTTTAAGTCCAAGCTTAGACTAGGCTTCACACCCCACTCTAAGCTTGAGGGGAGGTGTTAGGGAAATGTAATTAGCTGTAATTAGCTGTGATAGTTAATTAGTTATGTGATTGGTTAGTTAGTTGTGTAACTAATTACTTCTTGATTAGTTAGCTTGCATGTGAGTTAGTTGTGATGTTAGCTAACTATGTATATAAGCTTTGTATCAGGTTTAACTAGTCAATGATTTACTTTCTCTTTCATCAATATTCACTTTACTCTTTCTCTCTCAAACTGTTCACTCTCTCTTTGTTCTTGAAGCTTTCTCTGCTAGGGTTCGTCCCTGTCTTTGGGCTCTACCACACACCGTTACACAACTGCCTTTAATTGCTTTCAACTGCTTTCTACCTGCAAATTACTTTCAAACAAACTCAACTGCAACCAACCCCAATCACAAGCAGACTTTCCCTTTCGCTTCCTGAGCAGAACAACCCGAGTCCTACTCGGTATTTTGGTTGCACCCTATGACACCTCTTTTAAACGTTCCACACGCCGTCCACAAGGGATAAGGGGCTTTCTGAACTACAACGACGAAAGTCCCCGCCCCGAGCGGGCGTGTCACGTTTTTGGCGCCGTTGCCGGGGAAGCGGAATATTTGTTTGTTTTTTATTGTCTGTGAATACTGTACATACTATTTTTAATTTTTCTTTTTGAATTGTTATTTGTATGCTAACATCGCATTCGAGATTGGCATTGAGTAACAACCCTTTTTATTCTGATTCTAGTTCTGATTCTGACACACAATCTAGTGCTTCCGTTTCAGGTACCTCTACCATGGGGGAACGACTAACTCTCAAACAGTTGGGTGGTGCGAGCACAGCTTTCGACAACCAGCCCAACCGATTTCCTGAACTAAATGCCAACTTTGAACTCAAGTCCGGACTGATAAACCTTCTGCCGAAATTCTGTGGCAGACCGGGTGAAGACCCCATCAAGCACATCAAGGACTTTGAGGTTATCTGTGCCACCACTAGAAGGACCGGTGGTGATGAAAATGCAGTGAAAGCCTTCGCTCCGCCTTTCTCTTTGGATGATAGGGCGAAAGACTGGTACCATACACTGCCTGCTGATGTAACTTCTGATTGGTCAACCTTCAAAAAGAGGTTCCTGGAAAAGTACTTTCCACCTTCCAAGACGAATGCTATCAGAAAGGACTGGCTGTATGACTTGTTGGTTAAATAAAACGAAGCTCAGAATAAGGAGAAGGAAAATGGCGATAGTGAAGAAGAAGAAGAGTCAGACAAAGAAAGCGAACTCAAGAACGTTGAAGTCAACGATCGGAATGACAAAGGAAAGACCTTCTTCATAGCTACCCTCTTCAACAACAACAGAATCAAGGAAGAAATCCATGAGGACCCCGGCCCATGCCTAGTCACTTGCAAAATTAGGGGTGTTGATGTGCCTGATTGCTTGTGTAACCCAGGGGCCTATAGAAACATCATGCCGCATGAACTATATGAGACCTTGGATCTAGGACCTCTGAAAAAGACCAGAGAGGTGTTCACTACTGCAGATGCTAGCATTATGTCAGTGGTCGGGAGTGCGGAAAATGTGATGGTAGGAAAGTCGACAAACCCGGCTGAGTTTCACATAATCAAGCCAACGGAAGGTGAAAGGAAGAGCGGCTACCAGCTGCAAGCGGATGATGGAAGAATGCGGGGAAATGACCCAACCCGAAGGATGAGAGCTGAAGCAAAGCTAAAAGAAAGTTTTGAGAAAGAGAAAAAGAATGTTGTAGCTAGAGTAAAAGAGAGCTTAAAGGAAAAAGCTCCTAACAGAGGAAGTTCGAGTGGCAGTTCCCCTCAACCCAAAAGGAAGAAGCAGAAAGAAACATCATATCCCGAGAAAAAGAAGAGGAAAAAGAGGAAAGAACCAGACGAAGGAATGAACAAGAGAATACAGATGAAGAAGAAGAATGGGCCGGATAAGGTCAAGGAGGTAAAGAGTTCAAACCTTGCCGCAATGCTGGGAGAGCTGGAAAAGATTTTCCACCATCACAAGGGAGCAGATGCCCATCTGGTGAGAAACAAGTCAAAGTGGAAGTGACAGAACCCAGCGCCTCCACGTCCAACTTAAGGACGTTAAACAAAAGTGCTAGGTGGGAGACAACCCACCACGGTAACATCTTTCTGATTGTTACTATCTATCTAGTGTAGTTTGTAGATACTTATCTTTACTTGTCTTTTGTAGAAACTTGGTAGTGACTAACTCTCTATTTGTGAATAGATGCTATATGTGAATATTATGCTATATATTAGGTTCTCTTAAACTGTTGTTTTTCTTTTTGGGGACCCACCCGAAAATTTTTCAAAATACTTTAACTGAATTGATTTTCACACTTACAATAATCATCCAATCTTAGATGAAAGGAAAAGAACACACAAACCATGTGAGTTTTGAGCCTAATCGAAGTGGTCATCTTTACCACTTAAACTTTCATTCATGTGTGTTATTTCCTTTCCTATGACTGCGATTTTTGCCTTGCCTGATTCTCCATGCCTGTTGCTATTTATATTCTGTGTATTCATATGATTTAAGGCCTTCTTTGTTTTATCCCACTAACCAAATAAAGCCTTACCCTGTACATTTATCCTTTGCACCCGAACTTTGAGCCTTGTATCCCCTTTGTTCTTATTATAGCCAAACATCAAGCCTCAAAAAGTGAAAAACCAGTGCACAACCCTACTTGATCTTCTGATTGATCCAAGATTTAGCAGGGTGGTTCTAAAATTTTTGAGAGAAAAAAAGGAAGGGAATCAAGATGAACCATTCGTGTGAAGGATGAAAAGAAGGGAGAACTCCAAAAAGAAAATCAAAGGCATTTGGAGGGCACATGCATGCACTAAAGCGCATAAAAAGAAAGCGGCACTCGCACAAACATCAAAAGGGACGGCAAGGGAATGAAAAAAATTGAAAAGAAGAACAGCTTTGAAAAAGAACCCTTGCCGCCTCAGGCAGCAAAACTGCGGAAAAACAACATCAAAAGCGAGTGCCACACAATTAAAAGAAGAAGTGCATGTCATGAAAACAAAAGGGGGACATGGGAACAGAGTGAAGAATATCAGGATAAGTGTCTTGGATTAATCAGAATGTTCAAACTTTTAGCGCACCTTTCCCAAATTAATACTTCCGAACCTTCACCCTAGCCTCGTTACAAGCCCAAAAAGACCTTTCTGATGATTACACAGATATACACAGTAGCATTGACGGACAAGATGAAAGGCAAGTCGAGAAAAGCAGGAATTGGACAGGAACTGAGAGCCTTTTTAACCCGATACACCGAGAGCTGAGCGTAAACACGACCGGGTAAGATTCTTATTCCTTGATTCTGTGATTGGTGAACCTTTGAACTGTGTGAGATCAATTATATCTTTTCCTTGAGCTTAAACGATTTGATTGGGTTAGTACTTGCTGTAGTACTCTCCGCCCACTCTTACACAGTTTTTGATTTCCTTCTAAGTATGCATAATTATTCCTTCATAGCATTGGTGTTCACTCCTCTATTTTTGACTTAGTTGGGCATGAGGACATGCCAATATTTAAGTGTGGGGAGGTGATGAAACCCGTTTCGACGGTTCATTTTACTGCTTTAATTGATTAATTATCACCTCTTCATCGCTTTTTAGCAAAATAGGTTAAATTGCACTTAGTAGTTCCTTAGGGCTGTAATTGTAATATCTGCTATTTCGCCCAATATTTACTATGTTTTGAACTGTTTCTCGTTCCGCATGATGCCTTGATGTGTGTGCTTAAGTGTTTCAGGATATAACAGGCGGAGTTCGGAGCGGAAGTGGCCGGAGAGAGCGAAAGGAACGAAAGGATAGCAACAAAACCTAAAAGGCCATTGCTGGACCAGATGCGTACGCATCAGTAAAGCCATGTGCACGCATCCTATACGTGGGAGGCACGCCCAAAAGGCTGTTTCGGCACAGATGCGTACGCATTCAGAGCTTCTATGTGTACGTATCAGTGGTTCCCAGCATCTATAAATAGAGGAGCCTTTCACCATTTCATGGGAGCCCACTTCCACATTTAGCTTAGTTTTTAAGGTTCCATTTTAGGTTTATTGTTCATTCACTAGCCAGACTTTTTATTTTATTACTTGTTTTGTTTATTTTACTGTTACTCTGTCGAATTTCAATTTCAATCAAATTACGTTACCGTTATTCTCCTGCAAACTGCGATTTTACATACTATTATGCTACCAATTTATTTTCTTACTTTTATGATTTTCACAATTAGTGAGTAGAGTCCTATAGTATCTCGACTGTGAGGTGAAATGTGCAAATAACCGGAGCTGCAAGTCCCCATAAAGATCACGTTAGAGGAACGGGTCAATCCCGTAAAGCTATACGCCCTACACCCCTGCTAGTATAGTGGCAGTTCCTTGACCGTACGAGGTTCGCCACGGCAGCATGGCACAAGTGCTTGGGAACCTGGTGACAGCAGGTCTGACCTTGTGACAGCGGGGATCCTATAGAGTTTGTCAGCCCTAGGCATAGATCAGAGGCTCCATATTTCGCTCACGCGCAAGAGGTCCTAGGGACAGCAGGATTGTACCGGTGACAGCGGGTTACTCTTGGGAGCCAGGGGCTGGGGCACGAACTCCAAGCAACACCTGCTCCAAATGTGAGTTGAACCCAGAACTCTGGGTTCGTTGCCACACAGCTAGTTAGTTTCGAGTATAGCAGAGGTTCCTCTTAGGGGGTGTCTAATCGATCTGGGACATAGCAGTAATGACAGTGATGCACCGTATTTCAACTCATGGCCGGGACACTCCTTTTATTATCAGCTTATTTACTGCTTTCAACTGCCTTTAATTGCTTTCAACTGCTTTCAACATGCGAACTACTTTCAAACAAACTCAACTGCAACCAACCCCAATCAAAAACAGACTTTCCCTTTCGCTTCCTGAGCAGAACGACCCGAGTTCTACTCGGTATTTTGGTTACACCCTGTGACACCTCTTTTAAAACGTTCTAGACGCCGTCCGCAAGGGATAAGGGGCTTTCTGAACTACAACGACGAAAGTCCCCGCCCCAAGCGGGCGTGTCAAGTCCCCACCATCATAGCAGAAGTGCATGAAGGAGCCTGCGGTCAACACCAAGGAGTGAAAACGATTCTTCGGAAAATCCTCCTAGCTGGAGTGTAGTGGCCTCACATGAAAATCGATGTCATGCAATACATCAAGAAGTGTCAAAGGTGCCAAAAGCACGCCAAGGTGCAGCAAATCCCAGCCACTAAGCTGTCATCCATCGTCTCACCCTGGTAGTTTAATAAATGGGGAATAGACCTCCTCGGCCCTTTTCCAAAAGGACCTGGGCAGGTCAAGTACCTAATTGTAGCCATCGACTACTTCACAAAGTGGGTGGAAGCAGAACCTCTGGCATCGATCACCGCAGCACAATGCCGGAAGTTTGTGTGGAACAGCATAATCACTAGGTTCGGTGTACCAAGGGTCATCACTTCTGACAATGGAACTCAATTCATTGACAAGAAGTTCAGGGAATTCTTGGAAGGTTTTCATATCCACCAACAATTTTCATCGGTAGAACACCCCCAAGCCAATGGACAAGTCGAGGCCATGAATAAGATAATCCTAAATGGATTAAAGAAGAGGCTTGACGACAAAAAAGGCTGCTGGGCGGAAAAACTCGAAAGTGTCCTCTAGTCATACAGAACAACGGAGCAGTCGTCGATGGGGTTAACCCCCTTCCGACTTACATATGGCACAGAGGCTATGGTCCCTTTAGAGCTAGCTAAAGAAACCAGCCGGGTCTCAGCCTATAACTCGGAGGAGAACGAAAAGAGTAGAGAAGTCGATGTAGACCTAATCTCGGAGGTCCGAGAAGAGGCAAGAATGAGACAGCAGGCGTCAAAAGAACTCTTAGCAGCCCGATACAACAAGAAAGTAAAGAGTCGAGAGCTCGAAGTAGGAGACTTGGTGCTAAGAAAGGCTGACATTGGAGGAAAGAATGCCGCCCAAGGGAAACTAGGGGCAAACTGGGAAGGCCCATATCAAGTGGTCGAAGTGCTCGGAAAGGGAGCATACAAGCTCCATACAGTTGAAAGGGCACAAGTGCCAAGGACTTGGCACATATCAAACCTGAAAAGGTACCATATGTAAACAGAACGTAGCAACATGTACTCTTTTTCCTCCCATCTCCCAAGAGGGTTTTTTGGATGACGAGGTTTTAATGAGGCATGTAAGCGTTCCGGCCACATTGGCCGTAATTAATAATAAAAAGTATTTTTTCCTTTACAGTTACTTTTTCCATTTATTTACTCTTTAAGCATTAGTCATCATGCATTCCTTTTAGTCTCAAAAAGAGAACAAATAGCCCGGGAGCCAAAACGAAGGCTTTAAACTTGAACCCAAATGGCAACCTATAAAGTGGTCGGAACAAACACCACGGCACCACACTGGACTGATCACCCGGATGCTGAGTTGCAAATAAAACAAATTATGCAAACCGATAGTCTAACAGCAGTTAAAGACATTGCGACAAGCAAACTTAAATAAAAGCACAACCAATAAAGTGCACCAAGCGCGTGCAAGCATTATTAAATGCCAAAGCACCAACAACCAGCAGTAAACACTAAACACAGAATTAACTAAGATGCCAAATAAAGCGTGAAGCAAATAATGCGCAAAATTTTTAAACAGGCCAAAAAAGTGACCAAGTATCTACAAAAAGCACCCAGCTGGGTGCCACCATCAAAAAATCCTCAAAATAAAAATATTCATTACAAAAATTAAGTGGGGCATTCCCCATTAACTCCTGCCGCATCTCCAACCGCCAGCTGCGAAGCTTGAGTAGTAAATTCTGGATGCTGCTCCGGCGGGGCCTCCTCAGCCTGCGGAAGTTCCTCCTCCACATCCGACTCTTGTGGGACGAAGATCCTCCTACCCTTCGGATCCCATCAGGACTTCAGAGTGATGGCAGAAAAATCTACGCCAGGACAGAGATGAGAGACTTGGTCCAAACATATATCCAAGGTCTCTTGACACATCTCTGTGACCTCGGTACCAAGCTTCTGCCACTTAGCGTGCCAATACTCAGCCGCCTCGGTAGCCTTGCTCAAATCCGCCTGATAGGTCTTCAACGAAGCAGAAAGAGACCCCACTTGCTCTTCCACAGCCGCCGACCGCTTCTTCTCCCCCTCCAGAGACAACTAGGAGGACTCCAATTGGGTCTTCAAGACCCCATTATCCTCCTCCAGCTGAGCAATTCGCTCCAAAGCGGATTGATACTCGCCGGTCCTCTCCGAGAGTTGATCACCAAGGCTATCCACCTTCTCCTCAAGGGGCAGATAAGCCAAGGTAGAGTCCCTCTCCCCCTTCAGAACCTCAATCTAATCAAGGGCAGCCGAGAGCTCCTTCTCAGCTTTCACCTTAGCGGCCAATGAGGTCTCTGCACCCACTTACTCCAGCAAATAGAGCAACAAAGGTAAATAAAATAAATATGACTTACGCATCAAAGCATTATAAAGTATTCAAACTACCTGAAGACATACGAGGGACTTGGCAGAAAGATGGTACGACTCGCCGAGAAGTGCTCCGGGGGCATCTTGATAAGGGCCTCCCTCACAGGAGCAGAGGTCAAACCCGCATTCAAGCCCTTCCGATAGTTGAAACTCTCCGGAAAAGCCACCTTAACAGGATCCGCCTCATGTTTCCATGCGGCATCATCCCCAAGCACCCGGTCAAAGACGTCGTCGTCCTCCTCTTTTTTTTCTGCCTTTTCCGCTGCAAGTCAGCGGAAGGATCCTCTTTCAACCCCTCCTCACCCTCAAGGTCGACAACATGGGGGCGCTCACGCTTAGCAAACTGGTTTTTGGCCTTTTGCGTCGTAGAAGCAATCGGAACGGGTGGGACTTGAGACAAGGACTCCACCGGGATAGGACCAGCAGCGGAAGCAGAGGCAGCGGCGGCAGCAGCAGTAGCAGTAGCAGAGGGGCGACCAGTCGAAAGGATGGCACAAGGAGCCATCCTGGACGAATCTGCCATCATAGCCATCAGATTGTCAAGCTTAGTCTTCTTCATCTTGATGTCCAGCAAGTCGTCTGCAAGAACGAAGCAAGTAAGTACTTAAAAAAAAAAGCGAGAAGCAGAGAAATTCTACCAAGAAACTTTCCAACTTCAACGTCGGAACTATTTAAAATCCAACGACAGGTAAACTTGTTCCTCTTTGGTAAACCTCGCGGAAGGGATACAAGGAACTTAAAGGCAGCCATCTCCAAAGGCTCCAGATTAAACACAGTAAAATCCTTTACTTCAGGGTTCCAGTAAACCCAAGGAAAAGGATTATTCTCGTGGTCGAGCCAGAAAGGGCGCCTGCCCGGAGCAGGCAAAACCTTAAAGTAATGCCATTTAAATTCCTGGATCGAATCCTCATAGGAGTCAAAAAGCTTACGCCCCTGCCGAGCCCGGAACGAGATATAGCTGAAACCGGTCGGAGGGATCAGGATATCATAAATATAGAAGAAGAGATGGATGGTGGGGTGGAATCCATAATGCAGATAGACCTTCTCAAAGGTCAAGATAAAACCCCACCCGTTTAGATGAAGTTGGCTGACGGCCACTCGACATCGCGTCATCACATCCCTCTGGAAGTCTGAGAAAGGAAGACGCACTCCTAGACGGGTGAATAACTCCTTATACACCCACAAAAAGTCCGGTTCCCCCTCACCCGCCCGGAAGGGTACACAATCAGACGGCCCAGCAGCCTCCAACACATGATCCCCCTCCGTCCCTGAGTCCTCCATCAATGGAAAGTTGCGGCGAAACTCAGGCAGCGAGTCGCTCTCCATGACCGATGGTTGGGTGAGCATAGCCTCCTCGACCCAACCATAGAGGTGGGTTTCAGCCTCATTCAGAGGATGGGGAACCTTCACGTCCTGGCAAGACCTCTTCTTCCCCATTTCTGATTTTTAAATAAATAAGCGAAGCCTGCAATAAAATGCAGGAAGTGAGGTTTAAAGAAAAATGGAGAAAAAGAAGAGGTGAAGGACAGAAGGCAAAAGAAACGTTCTTGAAAAATGACACAGAACATGAAGACCAGACGAACACACACTGATACAAAAAGAAAAGCAACAAAGAGATGAATAGTACCTGTGAAAAGAGTCGCTGGAACTTGGGCAGAAAACGATCTCCTTTTTTCTTCAGAAGAAAAACCAAGAATGCTCAGAGAGAAAAGAGAAGAAAGTTCAAGAGAAATGAAAAGTTTAGATTTTGAATCCCAAAGCCTTCTTTAACACGCTTCGAGAATACAAAGGGGCAAGTACTAATGATGGGACGGTTATTGAAATCTCAAAAATCGCTCCCACCACTCTCTCTTTCGAAAAACGTGAAAAAGCCATTACCTTTTTTAGCCATGTCAGTAGAAGAAAAGCAAAATGACATGCCACAAATTGCTTGACACGCAAGCAGTCGGAAAAATAATTAAGCCAGCATCATGCAGAAAGTAGTCGGAAATTTACCAAACTACTCAGAAATCAAATGCATACATTCGTTTCCCAAGTGGGGGCATGTTACGGACCAGCCCAATAAGGCCCAATCCGTTAGTCAACGATCAACTTAATTGGACCATAGAGTCAAGGATCAAACTAAAAGAGGAAAGATTCGATAAGATCATGAAGAGATCCTGTCCGAATCTTAACCACCCGCAACTATATAAGCAGGGGGCAACACTCCCTCAAGGTACGCATTCTCTAAACCCTAACCTCCCATAATCCTAATTCTGTGATTTTAGTGCTATTCTCTCATCATATTAACCACCTTCTTCGGATTCAGCTCTCGGACTCTTCTGAGTGCTTCCCTCGGAAGAAACATTCTCTCTCACTCATTCTCATCGTTTATTCTCCCTCACAACTAAGGTCCATTGGATCATTGTTTGGTACTTCTGTGCTTAACAGTTTTTAATTCATGTAACGGTAGTAAATTTTACGCTTCAAGTCGTCCGATTTACGACAGCCTTATGTCTAGTTGAGTTTTTAGAATTAGGTTTTAGTAGCATCTTGGCTGTAGGTATGATCATGACATACCGAAAGTCGAGGTGTTACATTCTGTCTATGTCTCTTATTAAATTTTAAATCAAACACAACAACAAACTTAATTTAATCTTTGTATATGTCCTCCATTCTCTCTCTTAATCTTTGTCTCTCTCCTAAATGCACCATGTGACTGTTTTGCTACTTACACTTCTAATAATAAAGGTCTCTTATACTATAAAGAGTATTTGTATGTATGCAGAAGCTATATATTTGAGTTTGTCATGATGTTAGGTTACTAATATAATATATAACGTGTGCTTTAAAAGGAACGATAAATTTACTATTAATTGAGAATTTTAAATGTTTATATTTAATGAATACAAAATAAATGAGTTAAATTTCAATTTGATTCTTGAAGTTTTACTCTTCTATTAAAATGGTTCTTGAAATTTATTTCAACTCTGTTTATTTCCCAAGTTTAGATATATACCTCACTTTAGTCCCTAATACAACTTTTATCACTCTGATTAAAGTCATATCCTATACATCCTTTAAAACCCTAGTTTTCCTTCCCCCTTATAAGTAGGAGCTGTCGCTCAGTGCTTCCATGCCGTTGGCGGGAGCACAAAATGTTTGGGTCCTCCCCTTGGCGTCGTTATTATCCTGTGGAAGTGCCCTGGCGGTGAGGTTTTGGAGCTTTGGGTTGGAGCACAAGCTGCTGGTTTCCTGCTTTTCTCCTGCTATAAGATGCGGCTCCCAGTTTACGCCTCCAATCCGTGCCTTCGTCGACGCTGTTGACTTATGGGTGAAGTGAATTTCTGGCAATCATGGTGAGTCATTCTACCTATTTCGTGTTTGCCATTGAGTTGATTGGGTTTTGTTGTTGTCTAATTTCTTCTTGCCATTCAATGTCTCTATCGTCTGTCGTTTTCCCCTTGGCACAGCCTCCGGTTAGGGTTATGGTTCCAAGTTCCGTTGTGGCTGCAGAGAGGCGTTCGTTCGTTCTCAACCTGCCGAGGAATGCGGTTAGTCGTCCCCTGCCTATTTCCCATGTTAAGTGAACATCTTAGTTGTGGATTCTTTTGAAGTCTATTTCCCATGTTTATGGATCATCAATCACCTTCACAGATGCTTGATACGCTCTGATCTCAGCAAGTGCACAGAATCGTACGAAAGTAATACCACGGTGAAGTGGGTATCGCTCCCACGAAGAATAAAGGACCAATCAATACTATCTATCAATTATTCTAATCAGATTTAATAAAACTTGAAAAGAATATGTTTGAGAGAATTCGAACAAGAGCAATAAAAGTGAGCAGCAAATTACTTGAGATTAAATGTGATGGAATGAGATGTTAAGAGTTTCGGAGATGTTTTTCCCTTGAGGGTCAATGTATAGATTCAATTATAATTCTAGGTTCTCAGAAATCAAACACAACGAATCTAGTATAACCAAGTCCTAATCTCTTAGTAACTTAGTTTCTATTTACTTAATCAAAAGCTAATCTCTTAGTCAATTAATCAAACAAATAGGTGAAGTTCTAAATCAGATTATAATCCTTACACTACAAGAAAAACCCCCTTTAGCTACGCTTTTAAAGCGTACTGAAAAGGTAGTGAAAAGCGCACCGATAACATATGGCCACGCTTCTCCACCAACCGGCATGCTTTTGGTACAGATACGTATGCGAGCGTGGCGGTTGCTCTATCGGCACGCTTTTAAGCGTAGCCATTGATCTTCATCTACAGCTACACTTAAAAGCGAGCCAATATGTTTACTCGTAACACTTCTTTACGTGAGCTATGGCTACGCTTGTAAACGTAGCTAGAGAGAACAATAGCCACGCTTTAAAGCGTATCGATTAATCATTCTATTGCCACACTTAAAAACGTAGCTATTTTTTGTATTTGACACTACGCTTTCAAGAGTGCCCATAAGTACTACATGTTAGAAACAATAGTTACGCTTTTAAACGTAGCTATTTTTTGTATCTGTCACTACGCATTTATAAGCGTAGCGATTGATACTGCCAAATTCATTTTTATTTTTTGGTGCATTTTTATTCCTGCTTAATCAATTTAAATATGAAACAGTATTAACTTACAATTTCATATATACATATATATAATCAACCAAAAGTGTGTACAAAATGTATATAAGTCATTCATGAACAATTCCACATCAAAATGTGATTGAGGTTCCAGAAGTCTAATTCATGAACAATTCCGATCCATCAAAAATTAACTCCTTCAGTCTAGCTAGTTTAGTAAGCCAAAATCTGGCGAGAACCAATTCTAGACAAAATCTAGGCTAATAAACCAATTCCAAACACAACTCCTCCCACAATTCCAAACACTTTTCAAGCAAAAAACAACATTACTTCAAACTCCATGTGTTGATCATTTGTGAGCTCCCTACAAAAATTAAAAATTACAAAAGAGTTATATCTCAATTCCAGTATTAAGAAAGTCATACACCACAATGATAAAAAAGTCTTTATGTTCAGTATACACAGCTCATCTAATTCAGCAAAAAAAGCAATCACTACTGTATTGATACTGATTCTGATAAATAATAATCATGACCTAACACACTCAATTCCTTCTCAATTTTCCTGTGATCCTTGCCTACTCTACCTTCCTTAATCCTGGCTCCCATAGTTCCTTTAATTCCTCAATCAGTGGTTCAAAATAAACATCTATGTCATTTCCCGGTGATTGTGGTCCGGGAATGAGCAAAGATAACATAAAATACTTGGGCTTCATGCTCATCCAAGGGGGAAGATTGTAAACCATCAGCACTACTGGCCATGTACTGTGAGTACTGCTCAATGTTCGAAATGGATTGAATCCGTCGCTTGCTAATCCAAGTCTAACATTACGAGGCTCATATGAAAAATCTTCATGTTGACCATCAAATGCTTTCCATTATTCACCATCGGTAGGATGCCTTAATGAACCATCCTTAGCACGCTCATTATGATGCCACGACATAGCTTTAACCGTCCTTGTGCACATAAATAGCCTTTGAAGTCTGGGAATCAAAGGGAAATGCCTAAGAGTTTTAGCTGCAACTTTACGAGGTAGATTAGATGAGGCAGTGTCGTCCTCCTCTACAAGAGGATGCTCAACGTAACAGGATGTTCCACAGACGTGGCAAGATGAGGCATTCTCGTGCTCGTTTTGATACAACATGCAATCGTTACGACATTCATCTATCTTTTTGTAGTCAAGACCCAAATTCCTCATCATATTCTTGGTTTTATCAAAGGAGGTAGGAATATTCAAATCTGGCATCGCTTCTTTCAATAATTCCAAAAGAGAAGTAAATGATGCATTACTCCAACCATGCAAGCACTTTAACAGGTAAAGTCGGATGGTAAAGGATAATCTTGTGAACCCTT
>JASCZI010181658.1:25147-36489 GCA_036250425.1 Stylosanthes scabra
TTTATTTTTGAACATTTTTGGGCTGAAGAACTCGGCTAGGGCATTCCATGCTCATACACGAATTTCAGAAAATTTTCGTTTCCGAAATTACGCGCGTTTTTGCAAAACCGTTTAAAAGCGTGCCGTAAGGCAAAAGCGTAGTGCTATTTTCGTACCACAACTCTAGAATCATCATTATCATCGTCCAAGTCACCTCTTAGTCTCATTTATCATAAATTCAAGCAAGCGAGTTCAATCACATATCGTTATATTCGTTTTCGGACAAAACCGTCGGGAAAGAAAAGCGTCGCGAAAGAACGGGGTTTTACAAGCATCTTACATGATCATGAATTTTATAATTTGACAATATTTGAGACTTATACTTTAATTGATACAGTGAGAACATTTAGTTGTTTTAATTGAACTTGAATTGTTTTGTATATTGAGTTGTTTATTGTTCTTGCTTTTGATTTACATGTAATTTTAATACGTGAGTTTTTGAGCCGAAAGTGGTATATTTGAACACTATTTATATATTCTCTTCTTGTGTGATTTTAGTCTCTCCTTAGATTTGTAATCCTAACTTGTTTCATCCTTTAATTTTGATTGTCATTGCATGCATATGTTAATATGATTGAGGCTTTCTTTGTTTTGGAGCCACCAACCATATAGCCAACCCATTACAACACTCCCTAGTTAGCCACTTTGAGCTTCCTATATCCTTTTTTTTTATTGAATAGCACATTACAAGCCTAAGATAAAAAACCGATAAATCACCTTGAGCTTAACTCTCTAAGTAACTTAGGATGTTGTGTGTGTTTAAGCATGAGATAGGAGTATCGCATGAGGACAGAGGACATGCAATAGTCAAAGTGTGGGGGATTGTATATTGGGTACACATAAAAATGATGCAAAGATAGTGTTTTGAAAAAAAACATGAAAAGAAGAAAAAAAAAGAATTGATTGAAATGCATTTCTATATTTGTATGAGTTAAGTAGTTATAAAAAAAGTGTGTGTATATATATCATTTTAAAGGATAATTCAATTATTGTAAACCCCGTACCGTCAGCTAAGATGAAAGTACCGGCTTAGCGTCGTTGGGTAGAAAATAAAATGGAATTGAGTACATGGAAGTACTCACAAAAATATTTAGAACGCGAGCGCGAACACCTTCGCTAAAAGTTTGGCCCGAAACGGACCAAACCGCGAAATTACAACAACGCCATTAACGAGGGACACCTAATAAAGTGGGGGCAAAGCCCCACATTCCACTCATTCTTCTCCATCTTCTTCGAAGAGAAAAAAGAAAAAGAGAGAGAGAGTTGGTAAGAGTTGCTCAAGAATTGCAACTCTTACGCCCCGCGCCAACTTCCGAACGCGATAACTTTTGATCCAGAGCTCTGATTGGCGCACGGTTTGTGGCTACGCGAAGCTCTCGACGTCCTCTTCGCATCTATCACACACTCAAGTAGTGGGTAAGCCTTCTCATACCTCGTTTTTCCCTTCTACGAATCTGCTCGAAAATGGGTTTAACCACTTTGCATGTTTTCGAGTTTTGTGAGTTAGGTGATGATCTTGCATGCTTTTGAGCATGGTAATCGAAGCCCATGAGCTGAGATATTCCCGGTGAGACGATTCCAACCCAAACTCTTGGTTTCAGTTAGAATCCATAGTGATTAAGTGGTGTTTGTTTGTTTGTATGGTTGTGTACTGTGGTATAGATGGTAGATATTGGAGAATTGGAGGTTGGAGTGGCTAACGAGGGCTAAGAACATAGGATGAATGTGCTTGGATACTCGATGGCGCGAAGAAAAATCGCGTGTATGCATTGAGCTTGGCGTCCAGGTATGGATTTAGATTCATTTCTACAATTTATAAACTAGTATGAACACCTAGGCTAGTTGGACCTAGGATGACTTGATAAGGAAATTAAAATGAAAGGCAAAAGTTGTGAATGTATGTGATATGTGCCATGTATAATGTTTGTGATGATTGTCGATGTTGATGATTGATGAAGGCAATGACTGAGGATGATTAAATGATGTTTGATGATGATAATGAGATGAAGAGATTGATAGAAAGAAAGAAAGTATTTTGAGAAAGATGAGAACTATGCATGAAATGTGTAACTTTTGATGGTTTGGTGTCAAGGAGTGGTTGATTTTATTGGCTTGATTGAATTGTATGATTTTGAAGTGTTTTAAAAGGTTTGGAAATGGTTTGAAAGAAAATTGAATGAGAAAAGGGCATTTTATGGTTTTTAGTAAAAACTGATTTTTGACTAACTTTGGAGAGCCCTAAGTTGAGTTCTATTTTGAATAAATGCAAGAATCTTATATGGTTTTAAAGCTTGTTCAATAATCTTTCAAATGGCTTTGGAATGAACGGATTTGGAGTTTTGAGTAAAAAGTTATGAGGTTTCAAAGTTGGGCGAAAATTCTGAAAATGCTGTCAAAGCTGTTTTCGCCCAGAGAATCGACTCGTTTTCTGCAGAATCGATTCGTATTTGTCCAGAGGCCATAAAAATGTGTTTTCGAAGCTTTCAAATCGATTCTAATTGTCCAGAATCGATTCCCAAGTGTCCACAATCGATTCTAAGTGTCCGGAATCGATTCGAAAATGTCCAGAGGCCATAAAAACGTGTTTTCAAAGCTTTCGAATCGATTCTACGTGTCCAGAATCGATTCAGTTCAACCCAGGAACTATTTTTAAGAGTTTTAAAGCTAGAGAATCGATTCAGGGATGCCCCAGAGTCGATTCTAATCCTGAAACTTTTGTTTTTCAAGGTAGTTTTCAAAGTAATGTTCTACCCACTACTCCTTACACCTAGTTAACATCTCATGCATAGTAACTAAAGATGATAGATGAACTTTAAGGGAAGATAATGAGTAAGATGATGATGAATGACATGATGATTATGATGAGGCCCTAGTGAGATGGTGGGAAGGTGAGATGCCTTAGCCTTGTTTTCCTCCTGGTGGTGTGGATGATTTCCTCTGAGTTCTAGAGAGATGGGAGGAGGTGGCAAGAGGCCCCTTAGCTCTGTTTTCCTCCTAGAATTAAAGTGCGACCCCAGAGAGACGGTGAGAAGGTTTAAGTGATCCCCTTCTCTGTTTATCCTCCTGGGAAAGTGAAGTTCGCCTCCAGAGAGATGGTGGAAGGTTTGGATCGCCTTCTTGTTTTCCTCCTGGGTATGATCAGAGAGACGGTCCATTGGTTAGCTACCGGACCAGATTGGGATGGCCTTATAACCGATCTAATGAGCTCATTGGCCGTAGGGACAAGCATGCATCATATGCATTTGTGTGACATTGCTTGGGTGTGCCTACTCGTTTATGTTATTGGTACTTGCTACTTGTTTCATGTGATTGTTGTGTTTGTATGTGAATGTTTGTGAATGTGTGTGTGTGTGAGAGACCTAGATGTGAAAGGGGGAAATGAGGAATTGAGGTAAAGAACTAGACAAGAATAAATGAGAGCGGACCAATGTAGATGTATTATCCCAAGAAGCGGGTAAATAACTGATAATGGAGAATGGATCATGAATGTCTTAAAAGTAGACCAATGGGATGGGGATTTTGAGAGTTGTATGGCATGTGCGTGAGGAATGTAAAACCTGAGTGACGAGTAGGATTGCCTCGTGTGATCCTGCTAGTTTATTTATTGTAGTTTTGGCATTTTATCCGTACTGAGAATCCATGGGTTGGGGATTCTCATTCCGTATATATATCAGACTTTTCAGGTACAGGTTCAAGCTTGGAAAGTTGGCGAAGCATTCACAATGACTCCCGGACGTTTAGAGTTTCTCCAAGAGTTCAAGTCTTCCGCTGTGGTTTTTAAGGAGAACTAGGATGTGTACACCTAGGAAGTAAATAGGGGTTTGTTTTCATGGTCGAACCTAAGCTTCGCAGGTTCAGTTGTAAAGTATGTAGAACCATTTGATAATGTATCTATGTAAATATATTCTGTATAACTACATTGTGTGTAATGTGGTCAGTGGCTCTATTTTGGATATGAACTATGGTTTTCTAATACAAAAATGAGTTCAATTAAAAATGGTTTTCGTAATATATGATACTTAGTAGTTGCCTAGCTTCTGTAGTGCTTCGAATTGGGGTTGATTGAGCCTAATTGACTTTTCTCAATTTGTAGAGGTTAACTAATTAGGTTTACTCCTAGAAATTATCATAATTCCTAATTGGTGGCAAGGATAGTGATCCTTAATACTCAATCCTAGTCAAGATAGCTTTATTAATTTCATTTAATCTCAATCGCTTATGATCTTGATTACTTGTTGCTTGATTCTCACTAAATTTCCTTCAAAATCCCATTTTCCCATTGATTAATCTAGTTGCAACCTCCACGAGAGACGACTCGGGCCTAAACTCCCGATTTTATACTTTTTTTAAGGTTTAAAGAACCTTCACCTTTTTAAATTTGAGTGCAAGAGTTTAGCGTTTGCGGTGTACTACAATGATATAAATTCAATTTTGAGGATTTAAACTCCGAACGCGAATTCTCGCACGCCAAATTTATACGAATTTTTGAAGTAAAACTGTCTTTTGGTTTTAAAAACAGATTCTACTCAAAATAGCAGCAGATTCATTTGGTTATAACTATTTCTATAGAATTTGAAAATGAGTAGGACTAAAGGGAAAATTGTTTCTAATGTTGCTAATTATACTCTCGAAAGTTTGAGAGAAAAATCAATTTAATAGAAGTTTCTATAAAATTTTGAAGTGGGGCTGTTTTTTAGTTAACAATCTAATTTCTTACAAAGCTGCAGCAACTTCAATATTTCATATTAAATTCTATGGAGTTCCAAATTTAGTAAAGTTAACTTAAAATATTTAGGGTGTCCTATAACATTCTGGAGAGTTTCATGTGAAAAGAATTTTTTGAATGAAAGATATATAAGTTGAAATAGATACTGTCTTGACTTTCTAAAATTTTGGATTTGAAGATGGATAGCTCACTTTCAACTCTTGTATCTTTTGATTTAGAGC
The DNA here is from genome assembly GCA_036250425.1 of Stylosanthes scabra. Lineage (NCBI taxonomy): Eukaryota > Viridiplantae > Streptophyta > Magnoliopsida > Fabales > Fabaceae > Stylosanthes > Stylosanthes scabra. The sequence goes on from JASCZI010181658.1 coordinate 30,134, forward strand.
TTATTTTTTATGGGACCAGAAATTATAGTTTTGAATATGAGTCAAGTGTTTTGTTGTAAAATTTTAGAAGAATCCAACGTTTGTAGAATTTTACAAAACTAATTTATTGAGACAGGTTTCTGGTTTACATAACTGATTTAGTTCTAGATTTTGTCAAACTTTGAGAACGCATAACTCTCTCTTCAGAACATAGAATTTTATGAAACTAGATTCTATTGAAATCTTGAGAAGAATACTTTGATACTATAAAGTTTCAGATTTAAATGATTTATGGTGTATAAGCAGTTTATGTTGGGAGCCAGACTGCCCAATTTTCTAGTAACATGATTTTTAAACTCGGATAACTAGCTTGCGACAAGTATATCTCCTAATCCTTAAATTGTATTCCTCTAGAACCAGAACAAATATTTTGATACACAAGTTCCATGTGTCTCAATGAATTTTCACAGATTTTGCGTAACTATATGATTTTTAATGAAATTCTTATTTAGTGCAACTCCGTAGTACTTTTTACAAAAGAATTCTTTTTAAGGAATAAGTTTAAAGAAATGCTAGCATAAATTATTTAGGGATATTGACACGCCCGCTCGGGTGGGGATGCTTTCGTCGTTGTAGCTGAAAAGCACCTTATCCCTCGCGGGCTGCGTCAAAACGTTTTAAAAGAGGTGTCACAGGGTGCAACCAAAATACCGAGTATGGGACTCGGGTCATTCTGCTCAGGAAGCGAAAGGGAAAGTTTATTTTTGATTGGGGTTTGTTGCAGTTGAGTTTGTTTGAAAGCAGTTCGCAGTTTGAAAGCAATTGAAAGCAATTGAAAGCAGTTGAAAACAGTTAAAAGCGGTAAATGACAATGATAATAAAAGAGTATCCCGGCCATGAGTTGAAATAATGTGCATCGCTATCATTGTTGCTATGTCCCGGATCAATTATACACCCCCTAAGAGGAACCTCTGCACATCCTTGACTAACTAGCTGCGATGCAACGCACCCACAATATCGAGTTCGAACTCACAAAGATGCAGGTGTTGCGTTGGAGTCAGCGATCCAGCCCACGAGTCTCTAGAGTGCCTGCTGTCACCAGGATCTCATGCGCTTTATCTAAGCTGGAAATGGAGTCTATGATCTATGCCCAGGACTGAACGAACTCTATAGGGTCCCCACTGTCACCGGGTCAAACCTGTTGTCACCAGGTCCTAATGCACCTGTGCCTGTTATCACCTTGGTGAACCTCGTACTGTAAGGAACTTGCCACTATGCTAGCAGGGGTGTCCACGGATAGTATTACGAGCTTAACTCATTCCTTCCTCTCTGATCCATTGGGGGACTCGCAGCTCTGGTCATTTGCACATTTCACCCCACAGCCGAGACACTATCGGACTCTACTCGCTACGAACGGGAATTATAAAAGTGCGGAAATAAATCGGCAGCATAACAATATGCAAAAATCGCGGTTTGAAGAAAAGTAAACGGACAGAATAAGGATAAAGTAAATCGATTATTAAACTAAAATTCAACAGAGTAATAGTAAAATAAACAAAAAATAAAAGCAATAAAATGTTTGGCTAGTGATGCGTGTAACACCCCAATTTTCGACACCGTGCACAGCGCCTACGATTGGAATGCCACATTTCCTAACCTAAAAATTTCTAAATTCCAAGACCATATTATTACATAGCAGCCTGTCGTGAAAAGCGTTAGCGCGACAACATCATAAGCAAGTAATATAATCAATCAACTTTATATAACGATTCCTTCTTCAAAGAAGAAATCCCAAGGTAATATATGTTATTAGAGCACATAAGACAACACTATCCTTACAGACTCAAGATACCCAACTGTAACAAACTCTCCCGGCCTAACCTCACATACACAGGTCTCCTAAGCTAGGACTCGGGACTAGGAAAAGAAACTAAACAACAACCCTATAAAACACCTACGCCACTATTGTTCTAACAAGCGAGGCACTCTAAGAACTTGGACTCAACGACCGCGGCGGCCAAACTCCAGATACATCGTAGCTTGGACCGTCACGACTCGCGGACTGCCGATCAGCTGCCTCCACTGGCTCATCAGGAACGGAAGCTTGACTGCTACGAAGAGGAGAAGGTTCGGGTGCACGTCCCAGCTCTTCGACGTAACATTGGAAATCCTCTTCTGCGTCTATGTCCATTGGCAGAGAAGGCGTAGCAGGAACCCTATCTTCAGGATTACCCGCTTCCTCCGGATACTCTTCTTCCATTTCCGGATCTTCTTCACTAGACTCTCCTTTCTCAGAGGGATCCGTCCCTCCAATCTCCTTTTCATCATCGGCATCGCACATCCAGCCTTCGGATGGCGGAATGAGTTCCCAACTCCTCGGCTTCCTTATCGAGCCACTAGCCGTACCACGGCGGAAGGAGTTCCTTTGACAGAAGATGTGGAGCGTTCACGTTGGGCAACCGGCATTGTTCTCGGAGAGCAACGCGGCGAAGGACGTTTAGATGAACGTCGTCTCTCAGCAGAGAACTTCTCGCTCTTGGAAGCGTTAGCGATCTTATCAGCCATCAGAGCCTCGATCGGAATCTCGTACGGACGATCAAGGTCGAAACGAACGCTATGGAGAAGATGAACGAAAGACTCGTTATCAAAATGATAACGCCTCATCTTTAAGGTTCCCAGTTCAGCATCAACTCTCATATCGTGATCCTCGAACTTCTCGCGTTTCTCGTACTTGTAGTAGATCACGCCACTTCCCATCTACGCGTGGGTTAAAGAAAGAAAACGGGGGTGACAACCTATCGTTCCCAGTTGACTCCTAGGTCAACTACTCTATCCTAGGGGCTCACGTCACGTAGGTAGAGTAATAGATAGCAGCATAGCATATAGCAAAGCAGATAGCGATAGCAGATCGTAGAGCAGATATCGAAGCAGAACAGAGACTCAACAAAACGACTTATAAACGTAAAAGAAAAGGGTAAAGCAAACAATAAACAAGCAAACAAACAATCAAGCAAGCAAACAAGCAAACAAGACAAGCAAGCAAGCAAATAAGGTACTGTAAACACACAAAATCAAATGCGCAACCAAGTATGATGCATGTCTAGTCCTAAATGCAGGCCATGAGCTCATGCGTCGGTTTACTTCCCGCACCCGACGATTACTTAGGATCAAGCCCAAGTATGGTTCACCACTGTCGAATGTCGTGGGCTTCAGCTACCCAAAGCGGCCATGTTCCTTCAGCTAGAACATGTAGCCAAGTTCCTTCAGCTAGAACTGGCGACACACCCAAATCCCTTCAACTAGGACTGGTGGCAAAGGTACCATTGGTACTCTCAATAGTCATGGTGAGGATCCCGTCACCAGAAAGCTCTCATAAGCAAGAAAACCGCATCGACAGGGGAACAAGATGATCATCTTAGCCTCTCAGGTAGCTAGCCCTTCAGCTTTCACTCTCAACAAGTGGGATATTACCCAGCGCTTGGAGTCCTTATCTCTTAGTCAAGCGAGACGACACCTAGCCCTTGCAGTCCATAGCACATAGTTAAGCGGGATGACACCCAGCCCTTGCATTGCATTGCTCTAGCTTTAGCCTCAGCCTCTTAGCATAGCATAGCTCTTAGAGTCCATCGGTTCATTCTAGAGAACCGTTAGCCGGATAGCATTCTGTAGCCGGATTAGCCTTCGGTCTACATGACTTAGCTGAACCAACCGGTCTGACAGTGACACAAGTCCGATAGGACCGATACTTGGTCGGTTGCCATTCCAATCCATTTCAAGGGATTAAACCGGTCCAGAACCATGAACCATTCCCAAGAAAGAAACCCGGTTTGATCGCCGTGTCCCATACCATCGTCGACCAAACCGAATCGGTATCAACCGTCACATCTAGGTTTACTCACTCAAGTTTGGGGCTTTCTCATTATATTCACATATTCTCACTGAGGCTCTATTATTCTCTTGAGGCTTTTACTTCTCGATTTCATATGATTCAATTATGAGAGCCTATCATAGCTAAGTGATTAACAGATTATGATTATCATTCTTCGTAGCTTTTATTAGCTTATAGTCTTTGCACTTAGCTTATATTATTAGTAGCTTATGATCATATGTCACTTAGATTCTTTCAAGGCTTTTCCTTATATAGACATAATATATATATATTTCATTCTAACATATCTACCATTCATAGTAATTGGCTTATCATAGTATCAAAATACTTTTAGCTTTATTTTCATAGTAAGATACTTGTCATACTCAAAGTAAGACTTTCACTCTTTTCTTATATATATATATATATATGTATAAGCTCACTTACATATAATATTAGTTTTCAAAGACCATTTTCATATCATAAATACTTTAACACTTATGTTTACCCATTGTAAAAACAGTTTTTCCATTTATTAAGTTAAATGACAATTCCGCCCTTACCACTTTCCTTAAGAACCGAAATGCACTAGTTTACGAAAATATTAATTACTTTTTCGTTTCAAAACCTATGAAGGTCAAACCAGTTGTATTCCATCACTAAGACGTCCCTTTATCTCCAGTAAAAACAGTTTTAACAAAAGATACTTTTGAAATGACGAAACTGCCCTTAAACCACTTTACCCATTCTCGGTTTTAACTAGCTTTTATAATTAATTTATTTACCCAAGTTAACCTTATTATTTTAATCTCAAATTTTATATCTAAGCTCATTAGACACATACTAAGTCCCCATAAAAACAGTTTTGAAAACAACATTTGTTAAATGACACTTTTACCCTTTTTACCCCCTAAACTAGTAAAAATACTCTAAGCCACTTTAAAGCTTATTTCTTTTTACTTCCGAGGTTAAAACAATTTTAAAACATATTTATTTAAACACTTTAATTATGGAAATTTAATAAAACATATTTAATGACCATTTTGCCCTTAGCTCAAAAACATATTTCTTTTCACTTTAAGTTATTAATCTTTTAGAACCGTTTTACTTATATTTTAGTAGATCTTTTATTTCTTATATTTTTGCCCAAAGTTGAGGGAAACCCTCGGCCTAATAGCACATATAGCAAGCATAATTTATCAAGCACACTTTTGATCATCATAGCTTATTTTCTCAAGCATATGGCCGAATGGCCTATTAGCATTTCAAGCCACTTTTGGCAAACATAAGCACAAGCATATCAAGCAATCAAGCATAGCAATGCATCATCATATATCAAGCACTCAAGCAAGCATAGCATTCATATTTTCAAGCAAAGCTTCAAGCTTTCAAGCATAGCATTCATATTCATTTTAAGCCTTAGTCTTTACCGAGCCTTTTAGCATACGAGTCCTTTTTCAAGCACAAATATGACCCAAATATAAAATCTAAGGACCCTAACCCCCTTACCTCTTGTAAATCCCGTGTAATAGCCAAAGAATAGACACCAAAAGCCCTCTTGAGTGACACGGCCAAACAAAGCTTTGAGCTTGAATCCTAAACAAAAATATACCACAAAGATGGTGGCTTTTTGTGAGTATGGGCTCTCTAAGATCATGAACTAGATTAGTCTTGTACTTACCTTATAAAACCAACGAAAATGAAGACAAGAAGAGGGAGATGATGCCACGGACAAGAGCTTGGAAAGAGCAAGCTTTGTTGTTGATGAAAAACCTTGAAGATGTGATGGTGGTGATTCGGCCAAGGCAAGAAAGAAGAGTAGGAGTTTGTTCTTGCTATTTCTAATATGAGATTAGTAAAGAGGAAGACAAGAGAAGAAGATTGATGTATAGTATGAAGGTGTTTGGGTGAGAATCTAGACTTTGATGTTCATCATGTTCATATGAACATTCAAAGTGTTCTTGTTGAAACCCAAAGAAAAAGGGTGTTTGATCTTTAAAGGAAGGAGAGAGAATGTGTTTTTGGTGTTTATGATGAATAAAAATCTAAAATGAATGAATATGGAGAGAGAGAGAGTTTCGAATAAGGTAGAGAGAGGTTAGAGGATTTCTGGTGATGTTTTTGGTGTAATTTTTGTATGAAGCTAAGTGAGTGGTAAAATGAGTTTAAGTGAGGTTAAATGTATAAGTAAAATTTGGTGTGAGAGTGAGAAAAGAGAGAGAAGGCTATGGTCATAATGGGGAGGGAGTGGTTTCTCATTTTTGTTGTGTTTTTGTTATGAAGAGTGTAGTTAATTTTGTGGGGTAATGGTAAAATAAAAATAATATAATATGATAAAGGTGGTAAAAGAAATAATATAATAAGGATAAAGGTGATATAGAAAGAATCAAATGGAAGCTTTTCCATGTTCCTAAGCCATGCAACCAATGAGAGAGAAGCCTTTTCAAAAAGGTGTCTCAAAAAGCAAAAAGCAAGAGAGAGAAAAACTAGAAGGTGTCATAAAATATTC
>JASCZI010181660.1:27476-45085 GCA_036250425.1 Stylosanthes scabra
TGTATGGCGTGCATCACCCACGTATAACGTGGGAGTTCTGCCAAATCTTGCTTCTTTACGCCAATAGCTCACGTACGATGCCACCTTTCCCACGCACAACGTGTGTTCACTGCCAAGTTTGGTGGTTTTGCTTTTGCCTCCCACGTATGACGTTGTGATGCCCACGTATAACGTGAGCTCACTGTCTAATTGTGGGTTTCAGCTTCAAATACCCACGTTTAACGTGGAGAGCTGGCGTATAGCGTGGGAGCCACTGGGTGCAATCTTCAATGATTTTAGCTCCTCTTTATCCTCCTCTCTTCAATCTCTCTCAAGTGGTCTTCAATCTCCTAAAACTCTTAGTGGATTTTTCTAAAACACAAACACAACTCAAAAAACATCAAGTTTGTTTGATTTGATCAATTAATAGCAATAATTCACAAAGAACATCATGATAATTAAGAGAAATTGGGACTAAAAACAACCCAAGATGCCTACGCATCAGACTCCCCATGGAGAACAGAATATATGAAGAGTTGGCCTATGAAGGATGGCGTCCGTGTGTGGGTGATGGTATGTCAATCAGATTCTAGAAGGAGGTTTGGATTGGGGATAAAACTCTAGAGGAAAAATTCCCTAGGCTGTTTCGGAAATCGCTACAAAAAGAGTGTGTCGTCGATGAGTGTGGGTTTTGGGGTTCACACAACTGGGTTTGGGATTTGAGATGGAGAAGAGTGTTTTTTGAATATGAGAGGGTAGCTTTAGGTGAATTACAATATATGCTTGGTACTGTTTCCTTAACTACAGGTGTGAAAGACTCTTTGGTATGGCGATTCAGTTCGGATGGCAGCTACTCAATGAAATCCTTCGTTTGTGAGGCTACTAAGAAGTCGTGTGGGATACCTGCCGAGAAGGAGTTATATGATGCTGTTTGGAGTGGTAAAATTCCTCCAAGATTTGAGCTCCTAGCGTGGTTCGTCATAAATAATGGCCTATCAATAAAGGATAAGCTAGTCAGAAGAAACATCATCCAACAAGTTGATGACGGGTGCGTACTCTGTTCCAATGAAGGTGAAAATTCTTCCCACCTCTTCTTACATTGCTCCTTTGCTACTAAATTGTGGAATGTCTATTGCAAATGGGCTAATGTATCTTGGGTTGAACCAAATAGTACAAAAGAGTGGCTTGAGAATTGGATGTCACAAAAAGTTAGTAGAACAAAAAAATATCAGGGGCGTAGCTTATATTTTGCAATTGTGTGGGTGATTTGGAGAAGTAGGAACATTAAGATTTTTGAAGGAATTGATGTTAGTACAGAAAATGCATGGGAGTTAGTAAAATCATTAGTTAAGAGTTGGGGTGTTGTTAGAAAACAAAAACAACCTGTGAGTGAGGTGCAAGGACAACATATTAGAAAGGAGTGGTATTGATGAAGTTGCATAATATATTGTCATGAAAGGAGTATATTTCTAATTGGGGGTACCTAACTAATAGATTGGATGTGGTCTGCTGCATGAGGGGTGAAGTGTTTAATTGCACTGACGATTTAGATGCTATGCTAGCTAGTTTGGAATCTACATTACAGTTCTTGATTGAAGAAACAAGTGTAAAAGAGGAAGAAGTGGTTATGATTGGTCACAACCAGGATTTCAGAAAGTGGTTCGGGGGTGACAAACAGGTTGTGTGGGAGAGAAGGTTCCAAAGAAACAAGGCGTTTAATCTAATGAAATTATTTACTGTGGTTGAAGTTGAATTTCTGCAACAGAGCCAGTACAAATGCTATAGACAATGGGAGCAAATGGCAAGGCGTGAAGAAGGAAAATGGTGTAAATGGTTTGCTTAACTATTGTAACGCATTGCATGTTCGGCTGTTTTGAGTCAGTAATGTGAGGTGTAATGAGTTAGGGTGTGATCTTTGTATTAGAATAGTTGTTAATCTATCCATGTAAACTCTGCTGTAATGGGCTGCGCCTTATCCTTGATGGCTATGCCGAAGGGGATGTGGTGTGGTTCCTACTTTCCTCCCCGTGTTTGGGTCGAGTTCTACAAACGATCTAAAAAAAATCTTATTTTTTTATATATATCTAATAATTCAAAATTTAGAGTTTTGTAGTGTGAAATGGGAGAAAAAGAAGGTGAAAAGAGTATTGTATAATTATTTTTTTAATTGATCTTTCAAATTCCACGCCATGCTAAACTGTAACACGTTACATGGTCCTCCATTTAATGGTGTATTCATGGAATACGTTAAGGTGATGACACATGTCAATTCATTGGAGAATGAAGAATTTGTGTGAAGCTTTTAAGGATCGGACACTTATCAAAGTAGAGACTATTACTATTCAATCTTTATACAGTGGAGATTAAGAAAAATAGATATCACCGTGACAAAAGAATAATAACATCTAGATAAATAGTTTAATAAAATAATGATATTTTAGTAATAAATTACAAAAAACAGTGGTAAATAGATAAAATAATTAATTCTCAAGATTTAATTTTTAAAAATAAAATTTAAAAATTTCATGTCTAAAATGTCTTTTTAAAATTTAACGTTATTGCATGAATTTAAAATTTCTTTGTAGTTTAAGTTTGATTTTAAAATACTAAAATACACTTCTAGATAATTTTAAAATGAAAAAAAAAAACTTGTAATGCAATTAAGTTTGTTTTCTTGAATTAGAAAGAAAAGAAAATTTGAATTTTGGTTTTATAGAGTTAAATATGCTATTTAGTAAAACTTTAAATAGTAATTGCTCTTTTAGAATTAGGGTTGTTTAAATGAATTAGAAAGTAAAATTTTAAAATTCTTAAATACTCTTGTAGCTACTTTTATTTATCTCCAAATAAATTCTTTTAATTTTATTGTTATTAAAAATTGTAACCACCTAGACCTTCCTTTGTAATAATATTTTTTATTATCTCAAATTATCTTCTTTCATAATATTCTTTTAAAATTAACGTTGTTTATTGGAGCTAGATGGTTGAAATTTAAATTTGAATTTAGAAAAATGTTCTGACAGTAAAACTGGATTCTTCAGTCGAACCGATTAAATTATGAACCGGCAATCATCATGATTTAGTCTACAAGAAAAAAATGTCATTTAAAAAACTGATAAGAAATTGTTGAATTAGTCAAACCCGACCAGTTTACTTTTAATTGTGTTATCTAAATAATGTGTTATCAATTTGTGATAATATAACTATCATTATTAATATATCTTAAGTTGTATTTAGTTAGGAGAATAAAATAAAACTTAAGATTGATATTTATTTAATTTTTTGTTCGCGGATATTATATAGATACCTACGGATCGGGTACCTCTCTCTTCATCCTGTTTATTAAACGGGTACTCGTGCTCGCCACTTGCGGTGGAAAAATATTTCAATCCGCCCTTGACAGGTAAGTTCACGTGGGTATCACGCCGTAAGAGAAAATTGACATCATTAACTAGATATAAGATAGAACAAATTATTAAAAAAAATATATTTTCTAATTTACTTTTTCTTCTCATAAAATTCAAAAAGAAAAATAGAATGATAAAAGATCTTAATAAAAAAAATTGAGAGGATTAAGCATATCTATGTGTCATTTATGTCTTCAAGTTTTGTAGCCATAAATAATTGCAACTTTGACTATTATAATAAATATGTTAATAGTTTAATGAAAATAATTAAATTCTCAAATATGTATTAAAAATAAAAATAATTTTATCTTAATATTAAAATTTGCAACTATGTATTTATACATGAATACATGTGTAATTTTATTACCATTTTCAATGTATATTTAATAATAATAATAATAATAATAATAAAAAAGATGACGAAGTAGTAATATGAAGTAATAATAAATTAATAATAATAATTTAATAATGTCTTTTATTATAATATTATTATTGTTATTATTGTTCTTTTTTGGTGACTTATTGTTATTATTATTATTATTGAAAATATAATTAATGTGTTTATAGTTTTACGAAAAATATTAATTATTAATATGTATTAATTACTCATTTTTAAAAAATGATTAAAAATTAATTTTTTTTTTAATTTTTTTTTAAATTAAATTTTTAGGGACTATTGAAACTCCAATAACTCTTATAACTTTAAAAATTTTTAAAGGACCACTAATTAACAAATGCATTAACTCCGAACTACCTTAATTAAATGAATTCGAAGTTATACTCCTCTTAAAATTCAAACTCCTCTATTATTTTAGAGGGAAAAATAATTCTTTAATTATCTTTAAATTAAAATGATAAAATTCATGAGTAATAAAAGTTATACATTTAAAAATAATTAAATTATTATTTTTTTCTCTAAAGTGATTAATAACTTTCGAAAAAAAATTTGCTCCGAAAAGAAACATTGCACTTTCTTGAAACTCTTTAAGTATTTCATATTCGAGTTTTTTTTATTTTTATTTTTCTTGGTTCGATTGAAAATGTTTATTGCTCTTAGTAGAAATTTTTTAGTAAAATTTTTTATAATTTAAGTGAATATATATAACATTTGCGTTAAAATTTAAGTTTTATAATTTTTCTGAATTTAATTTTCATGCACCCTCAGTGTAAAAGAGTTTTACACATATATCCAATCAGATGTTAACACATCATAAAGAGCAATTAATTTCCAAGTTCACTACTTTTAAAATTAAATAAATGCATAAATATTGGATGGCTGTGTAAAACTCTTTACACCGTCAGTATATTAAAATTAAACTCAATTTTTCTGTGTAAACCTTTTTTCATGTGTAGTTAATTAACACGTGTGGTATTCTGTTAAATATTCATCATGACAAAATATTGATAATTATTTATAAAATGTCCATTAAATTATTTTTTAATAAAGTTATGTTTAAAATATAAAAAACTATTAAATTCTCTTGTTGTATTGGGGTAGTTGAAGAAGGAGAAGGAGGCCATTTAATATCTATTTTGTAGTTTAGTGGTGTTTCATTTTCGTTTAGTTAGTGCTAGCTGTGTATAATAGTAGTTACTAGTTATATTACATCTTTCAAACCTTGGACCATCCTAAATGCTTGGAGAAGTTTCACGTTTTCGTTATTCGATTAAGGAAAATTCTAATATATATATTCATTTAGATGTAGTATAGAGTTTATTCGGTTATCCAATTAAATTTCTACATTTATATGATTTTAGAAATAATGAGTTTGAAAATTAAGGACTTTTGATGATATGGTAATACTTAATTAGATATTTGCAAAACTCTTTTATATTGACGATGTATGAAAATTAAATTATATATATATTAATTTAACCAATAAAATAATAGTATTTTGATTTAATAATTTTAACTAATTTTAAAAAGTTTAATTTTAATGCACTAACAATATAAATATTTTATACAATCGTATAATTATATCCGTTTATTTTGATAACTAATCATAAGGTGGGTGGAAAAAAATTATTTTTGTAAATATAACGCTCTTATTAAATACATGTGTAAAACTTTTTACACTGGTATTGAAAAAATATATATTGATGTAATCAACCATAGACTCCCTAAAATTAAATAGAGATTTGATCACGACCAATTAATTTTTAACTTGTGGGGTGGAAAAAATTAAAATAAAAAACATTATCATTATTGATGTGTTCTGCCTATAATAATTTTCTGTTTATAACATTGATATATACCCATCTTAGTTAATGCTTACATAGTTGTAATAAGTTTTCAACCACCTAAAATACATAGTAACATTTATTTTTTAAAAGAAAAAGAAGAAAAGAAGTATACATTAGGAAAAAAATATCGACGTCTTTATCAGTGCCAAAAAAAAGAAAAATTCAAACTATAACAATATTGTTCAATTAATTTAGTTGGTCAATTGTTGTACATGTATTAATACTATGTTTAATGTAGATGAAGTATCAACAAACTAATTAAATTGAATACTGAATTTATCTATTTTTTGTCTTAAAAGGCACATTTTAATAATATAAAAATATCGATAATTTTAGATGTATATTTATTTTTATTAATTAAATCCAATTAAATTATTTATTCTATATTAAATAAAAGACTATTTTTATGTCAAATAAAAATTTATTTTAGTATTATTTTTATTAATTGATACTGAAATTGTCTTTTATTTAATATAAAAATAAATAATTTAATTGAATTTAATTGGCCAAATAGATATAAAAATAGTATTATTATAAAGATATAAATTTTTAAAATATTTAGACAAGTTTCTTAAAAAAATGTGGGCCACATGGAAAAGAAAATAAAACTATCTATTAACAAATATATTAATCATTTTTTTCATTTATTAAACAATTCTTTTTAGCAATGCATAAATTCATCTTAAGTGTTTGATATATTGTAGTAGACAATACACTATAAGGATTCTGTCGCATCCTGGCGGTTTTTTAGCCGTTTACTGCTGCTAAATCTTTACCGGGGATTCTAAAACCAATGCCTATACGGATGCCAGTAAAAATCCATAAAATATTAAAATTATTATTTTGATTTTGGTGTCATAAAATTTAAAAGTTCTTATTCATTTTAGTTTCCGAAATTAAGTTATTATGTAAAGTAGTAGTGTTAACATATCATAAAAATATGTAAGTTTTATTGTGTTAATTTTGTCCAATAATTTTTTATTTGCATCAATTGTATGATTTATAGTTAATTTTTTAAGAAATATAAAATCAATTTAGTAGTAATTTTGCAAAGACAACTTTAAACATAAACAAGTCAAATAAAAAGTTATGTTACTAGCTTCTAATTTTTAAGAATTATTATTGGATTGATTCTAAAATTCTTGAAAATTTAGCTATCAGAAATATATTTGATGTTAATCGAAAACTTTTGGAATAAAATTAAAATAAAGTAAAACTTAATAACATTTTTAAAACTTAATAATTTTTAAAGAAAAAAAAATATACTTTAGTCCTAACCTGTATTTTATAAAAAGAAAAGAAAATATTAACAAAAAAAAGGGTAGCGAGTAGTAAATGCCTACCAGCGAGTATGACTGGAAGTGAGCTTATTTCTTAAACTCAAGCCTGATTGACTAAAAGCTTACGAGCTAATTTGAGCTCACATGCACATATTGGCTCAAATAATAAAAATATAGTACATAATTATATGTCAAAAAATATAACAACATAATAAATATATATATATATATTCGAGTCGGCTCACGAGCTAATAAGTTGAGTTTATTCAAACTCAATCTCGATCGACTCATGATTCACGAGCTTTACTTATCAAACCGTTAACGAATCGAGTCAAATTGGTCTGAGTGACTTATAGTTCCAGCCCTAACAGCGGGGATGGACCCGCAATCCCCTCCCTCACTAGTACTATGGGGTCTTTTTTCATCCACCAGCTGTTGCTGTCTTAGTTGTATATATTTGTCTTTATTGTCATTTTATTGTTGCCCCCACAACAAATTATAGAAGAATTTTTTTAGGTTTTTGTTTAAAAGAAGTTTTATTTTGTTAAACTTAATACACATAAACATTTAATTATCTTGTTAATTTAGTTTAATATTAAAATGAAAAATAAATTAATCAACTTAATAAAAAATTAATAGGTAATAATAATAATGTACTTTCCAAAGTTAACAAATTAGTTAATTACACAAAAAGCTTAATTTTCTAAATATAAATAAAATTATCAATGTCTTTTTTTCCCTATAAAATGATTTGGTATAAGAAAAAAAATATTATCTATTGGTTAACTAATATGATTTAGTTAGTTTAACTCTTAAAAATGATCTTGTTCGTAATTTTTGCTTTTATTAAAAAAAAATTTTATGCCATAAATATTGTAACAAATTAAATAAGATTTTTAATTGAGTAGAAGATAATCAATAGTGTTAGAAATTGCAATTAGTAATGATTTTTGAGTTTTCACTAGTATTTTTTGGTACTTCTATATAATTCCAGGTTCAAATTATAAATATTACTATATTAATAAGCTTAACACGAATTTATTGATTAACTCTTTTATTTATTAATATGTAAAATTAGTAAAAATGAAATTAATATAAGATAACACGTTGTCTATAATAATTAATTTAAAAAAAAATTAGTTCAACTTTTGGAAATAAGGAAAATGAAATTTTCTTAATAGAAATTATATATATAATGAAAGGTCTTTTAAAAAAGAAAAAAATTATTTTTAATTTGTAATCTTCATTATATATAATAAATTTAGTGCGTTTGTCATTGGCTATTAAAGTACTAATCCTTTATCTTTTCTTTTTTTTTTTTCCGTCATGTATTGGACATTCTTCAATACTAAAAATCACAACTCATACACACTTTTTTCATCACATTCCATTGCTACTTTGCAAGGGATCAAACCTCAACCTCTCTTCTACAGCTTCTTAGGAGATCATTTTTGGCCACCGCTGCGCACTAATCCTTTCCGAGGTTCCCCAAATTGTCCGGGCGCCTATAGTTAAATTGGGCTAGAAATGCTTGTTTTCTTTGCTTCATGTGATGATGGATTGGTGGGTAGAGATGTAGAGTAGCACGCTTATTATTTTATATAGTAAATTATTTAATAAAAAATTAATTTGTAAAATTCTAATCGTAATTCAAATACAAATAAAAAGGGACACCAAAAAAATACAAATAAAAGGAAAAATTATAATACAATTTTTTCTTTACAAGTTTCTTCTAATAAAGTCTCAAAATCAATAGGATAAGAAAAAAAAAAAAGAGTTCAACTTTATTTTCAATTAAGAAATAGGTATAGAACAACAAATACAACACAAAAATAGAAGCATAATTTTCAGAGACAATTATGATAAATATGCTAAAAATATTTTTATATAAACACTTTTTATTTTATTTGTTGATTAAAGTTATAATATTTTAAAATTTTTATATATAGTATATTTTAAATGCGTATATAGATTTTGTTTAGAAGTGTCATTTTTTTTAGTTAAATTATTACTTTAATTTTAATGATAATATTTTGAATATTTATTTATAAATAGAATATTTTAAAATATTTTAAAAATTTATTTATGAATTGAATATTTTTCTAATACTTAAGAATATGAATTTTAATTTAATATATCAAATTTTTGTTGTTAGATGATTTAATTTTAATTTAGTAATTCTTATCTTAATTATTATTTATTTATTTTCTTAATTTTTCAATTCTTATTTTTGTAATTTGATATTATATATGTTTTTCATTTTAAATTTTTACTTCTTATTTTTAGTAATTTTTTATTTTTTAATTCTTGTTTCTTTTCTAATTCTTAATTTTATTGTATTAGGATTTTTAAAAAATAATTTTTAATTATAAAAATAAAAGTCTTTTAAAAAAACATTTTTCACATTTTTTTCGGTGACCATATTTTTCACATCTTTACTAAGTGGCACCCTAATTTTCAATTAGAAAAAAAAAAAGGAAAAGAAAAACATATTTACCTTAAAAATTTGGCACCCTATAAATTTGGTTTAACTCGCACTTTCCAATTAAACCAAATTTATTTTAATATATTTTTTATTTTTTCCACTACTAAAATTTGGTAGGTTTTTTTTTTCCCAGGTTCACCAAATTGTCTGGGCGTGTATAGTTAAAATGGGCTAGAAATGCTTGTTTGCTTTGTTTTATGTGATGGATTGGTGGTTAGAGTTATTTTTAATAGTAAAATTAATCAAAATTAATTTAATAAGAAAATAATTTTTAAAATTCTAATCGTAATTCAAGTACAAATACAAGGACAAATAATTCTAATACAATTTTTTCTTTACAATAAGTTTCTTCTAAAGTCTCAATACATCAATAGGATAAGAACAAAAAAAACGTCAAACTGAATTTTCAATTAAGAAATAGTTATAAAACAGCAACAAAGTTCACAACGATAATACAACATACAAGTAGAAGCATAATTTTTAATTTTAAAAAATAAAACAAAAAAAATACATATTTACCTTAAAAGACAAACTAACTCACACTTTCCCTTGTCAAAAAAAACCTAACACTTTCCAATTCAATAATTCTCCATCGCTAAGGATGCGTCTGGGAAAATGGAGAGACTAAGACTGAGGGACTGAAAGTGAAAAACTGAGACTGAAATATGTTTGTGTATTGTGTTTGGTTTAAAATTAATTAGAGATAGAAATTAAATTAAATTAATAGAACAAAAACAAAAGTTAGTATTGAAAACTTTAATGTTGATTGAGGATATTTGAATAAAAAAATATTATTAAAATTTAAATTCCAGCCAAGTCTCTCAATCCTGAAAATACTAAAATTTTAAAAATTAAGACTGAAAATTTAATTTTATTCTCTATCCAACAAATACAATACTGAGTCTCAGTTACATATTGAACCAAACGCACCCTAACCGAACAGATCTCTAAACTTATCCCTTTCTCATCCCCCTCATAATGCTTTCTCATAAATAGAACTAAAACAAGTCCTTCCAAGTTCCAAACCACCATTATATATATACACGCATGATCCACACACACAATCTAATCTCTCTCTCACTTATGGGTTCATTACCCAACAGCATGGAAGAAGAAACCCAACCATCTCTAACCTGCAAGTTCTCAACAGTGGTTCCGGGCACGCCACGTGGCGATGAGCACGATACTTACAACCTAGGCTACATGGACCTTCTCATGAAGCTTCACTACCTAACAACCGTTCATTTCTTTAGCCCCCAAGCAGCTCAAGGCCTCTCAATCTATGACTTCAAGAAACCCATGTTCGTGCTGTTGGATCAGTATCAACATCTCTCCGGCCGGATCCGTAGGTCTGAAACATCGGCCCGGCCGTTCATCAAGTGCAACGATGCTGGTGTGCGCATAGTTGAGTCCCACTGTGATAAGACACTTGAGGAATGGTTCAATCAAAAAGGGTACTCTATTCATGAACTTGTCCATGATCAGGTGCTTGGCCCTGACATTTCTTTCTCACCCTTGTTCTTCTTCAAGGTATGTGTAGATAGATTCCTTCAATATCTTTTATATATATATATATATTAGTTAGATATATAAGTGTCGGAGATATAATCATTTATCTTATCCCTCTTATATTAGCTTAACCTTCTGGCATAAGTGATTTTGTAGCATCATATCACAGCTTGTGACCTAAAAGTTTAGAATTGGATCCTAACATAAAGGTAATATTAGGAATATAATTATTCATATTGCCCTTCAATTTAAGCTTGTCTCTAGTTAAACTTTTGAAATAACAAAATGGGAAAAACTATATAACCAATTGAGCAACGTATCATATGTACCAATTTTTGTACTGAAACGTATTGCTGCGTTTCATGTAACTATAAAATATACTATTTTTATGAGTATTATTATTACATTATGAGAAATTTATTCTGCAGCACTTTTTACATAGCTAATCAACATATTTTTATTAGTTAATAATGATGTTTAAAAGATAAACTCTAAATCTAAATACACCAATTATATATATATATAGGTGGTATCTAGTGAGAAAGATGTCCTTATGTGAGAAATGAGAGGGTTTAATTGTAGCAATTTGATTTATATGAGTGGCTAGGATTAAATTACAAATATGAGAGAGTGTGCGGGTAATTAATGACTTTGAAATGAAAGAGAAAGAGTAATTAATATCTTTAAAATTAGATGAAGAAAGAGAAAATAATTAATTTTAAATAATATTTTTAATTTTAAATATATTTTAGTGATATTATTTAATAAATAATTCAATATTAACTATGAAAGAAAACAATTAGTTAATTTTTACACAAAATTTTTTTGTCACTAAAAAATTACCTTAAATTGTTTAGTTAGATAATTATTATGTTTTCATTTATTGAGTTATTGTGATGTTTTTTATATATAGCATAACATTATTAATTTCTCTTTTCCATATAAAAACAAAAACAAAGAGTAAATATAAAATATATTTAAAAGTAAATTAGTTAAAGCAAACATAACTTACTATTTTGTGTTATAATTGTTAATCATGTGCGTTGGAAAGAAGATTAAGAAGACCAAAAGTTAAATGAATAAGTGAACATAAATGTGATAAATAAAAAGTAAAAGATAGATTCTGATTTAAAAAATGATTAAAAAAATGAAAGAGGATTTCATGGGTTAAACTTCACACTAGAATAATTTTATGTAAAATATCTATATATCTGTATATATTTATTCAAATTAAAGAACCATGTAAAAAAAAAAAAAAGTTTATACTCTAAATGCGTAAGTATATTTTCTAGTAATAAAGTTTGGATATCAATAAAAAAAACCTACTAAATCAAAACTTTAGTGATTACAGTTGATTGGTTTAAGTTGTTTTCGGTAGTTTTTTAAAACAAACTTATATATTATTTATTTATGTATAGACCAACAAACTTATTTTATTAACAAGTAAAATTATTTTCTTTCATAATTAATATTAAATCATTTATTAAATAATATCACTAAAATATATTTAAAATTAGAAATATCATTTAAATTTAATTATTTTCTCTTTTTTCATCTAATTTCAAAGATATTAATTACTCTTTCTCTTTCATTTCAAAGTCATTAATTACCCACACACTCTCTCTCATGTTTGTAATTTAATCCTAACCACTCATGTAAATCCAATGGCTACAATTGAATCCTCTCATTTCTCACATAAAGACACCTTTCTCATTAGATACCATATATATATATATATATATAAATTGATGACTCTTGAATTTTTCTAATTAATCGTACAGTTTAGTGGCTAGACTCTGATCTTATTCCTTATGTTATGCATGGTTTTTGTTTTTCATATATTATATATTAATTGATAATATGAATACTTTTGCTGGAAAATAGTTTTAATTAAGGTAATCTAGTTTTTCGGATAAATAAAATTACTGAAATAGTTTCTCATAAATTAATCATTTTAGAAATACGTAAAGAAGTATATGTCCGAATTCTTATTAATAATCCAATTTAGGGTGAGTCCGACATATTTTTTTCTGTGTTGCTCGGCTATATATTGCTTCCATTATTCAAGGTGCTAAACGTCTGTGACCCCTCTATGCGCACCTTCTTTTTTTGCTTCTTTAATTTCACGGGTCTACTAGTTTCCTATGCCACAGATAGTTTCCTTACGTCTTTTTTAATCTAGAAATTCCTAGTTTTCATGACATGTTAGTTTTGATTATTTAATGTGTGATGTTGTATATCATGGTATGAGTATGACTATACAATTTATTTATGAAAAATACTAGGCACCAAATATATTATAACCAATAGAAAATTAATATATATTATATATGAATTAGGGATGATAACTCATAAATTTTGGATGATAACTTAATTATTGGATACATGAGTTACGTATGAATGATAACTCATATAAATTATGAATGATAATTTAATTATTGCCTCCGTAATAATTCTCTAACGTTAATTACATATTTATTTATTTTAGTGGTAAATTTAATTATATATATATATATATATGTCACATGTATGTTAACCAAGAACAATTACTTTCTAGCTGTAGAAAGTAGTTAGGAAATATCAATCAAATATAAAGGGATCAATAAAAGCGTATAGCATCTAGCTAGAGTAATAATATATATATATATATATATATTCTTTCTCTTTACAGATGAATCACTATAAAAAATCTAGTCTATTGTCACGTCACAGTAAATTTATAGTCACCATTTTAGATTTTATGTCACAGTTTTCAACCATGTAAAATACTCGAGATGATCATAGCTCAATGATCATGATTTTTTATCAAAAGTCACGATCATTTCCTTGTCAAGTAAAATTTGTAGGTGTTATTGATAGTGATTATTACGAAAAGGAAAACAATACTAACGAAGATGATATAATTTAAGAGATAATTTTATTATTATAAAGAATTTTGATATAGAAAAATAATTTTAAAATATAAAATAAATGTTAGAAACAATTTTAAATTTAAAAAAAAATTGAAAACAATTTTAATTTTCAGTTAAAATAGTATGAATCAAAATAGTACTTAAACCTTAATTGATCTTCTGATCCATGGTTCTCAAGTGTAAATTTTATTTACAGTTTTCGAACTTCATAATTTTATTTAAAAAAATTAATAACTTATAAATAAACTCAATACATTGATAGCACAAGAACATTGTAATTTTAGTATTAGGAAAGTTTGAGAAGTAGTTTATTGAAACCACTTTAGATTGCAGTAGCAAACTTGTAAAGTCAAATTGAAACCACAACAGAGTGAAGAGAAGTATATATGAATTAGTCGCATATATATACATATTGTTATTCACTTATAATATTATTTTCACATTAAAAATTGATGTTTTGCTGAGGTACCATATAAATTCATATTAAAGGGTGAATAATAAGATTTAATATTTTAAAATTGTAGAGAATATAATCAATGTTTCTTATTTCAGTTAAAATTTTTTATCAGAAGATATATATTTTAAAATCAAGCTCACATAAATATAATAATAATTACAAATTCAATAATAATTATTAAACTCTCATGCATCTTATTAATTTATCAATCTCCTCATTCATATTCTATATTAGAATTTTTATGCTTTTCCCTTCTAGCATGATGGGTGTCTCATCATTCATGGTACATTCATTAATTCTCTTTGACAAGTTAAATGGAAGGTTGTAGCAAAGATACATTGAGTGTAGATATATATTTCTCTTAATATTCCCGTAGTTTGTTAAAAGGTTTTAAAATTCTTGAAAAATGTTACGTTATAAAATCATTCTGATATAAGAGGTTTTAGTATACAATTTTAAAAAATATAAAAATATTCTTTTAATTTATCAGCATATCTAAAAACTTTTACACTAATCTTATATACATTATTGTATAAAATAAATTTATCACTCAATAAAATGTAAGAAAACACAAATTTCACAAAAATATAATGAATAATTGAATATGTCTATTTTTTATTTAAAATAAAAAAAAAAAGAAACAAGAAAGAGGAGCTAGCTTGCCTAGCTACAATCAAAGAGAGCAAGTGCATTTCATGTAAAAAAAAAAAAAAGCAAATGCATTTAATATTCCATGACAAAGAAACACGTCCCCATGTATTAGGTACAACCAATAATAAAATCATATTAAAATCTTCACTTGCCAACTAACTCTAACCCTAAAAATTTATTCTCTTCTTCGATTAATAAGCCACGTATACTTTTTATTGCATGCAATTTGTTTAAGCAAACATCAACATTTTCCACAAAAAAAAAAAAAGCAAACCAACATCAACATCCCATCACAATTAAGTTTAATTTTTAAATTTGATTTGGTCCAAATAATAATTAATATATCTTTAGAAAATTTAAGTTATTAAATCTATCAGAGACTTGGCCACAAGGGTGGGAAAAAAAGGTTAAGTTAACGGACGCTTTTTTTTTTTTTTTGGTGTATAACGGACGCTTTTTGTTACACCGACAAGAGTGGCAACCTTATTAGATGAAAAGGGGATAGCAATTAATAATTATGTTTTAAAAATTATAAAAAATAAAAAGAAAATTCAAGGGTTAACATATTTTCTTTTCCCATATTTTTAACCAATACATATATGTTGTTGGTGTATTTCACATTTTTTACTTATAAATTTGTAAAAATATGCTAATTAGCTATGTGTTAGCAAAAAATAAATATATAAATTATCGGTAATACTAGATGTACCATTGTACACACATGTACACTCAATTTAACAACACAGAAAAATATTTAAACATTAACATAGAAATTTACATTTTTCTGTTAATGTTTACATTTTTCCGTGTTGCTAAATGGTGTATACAGATATATACAATGTACAATAGATTTATTCATAAATTAATATAATGTATTAATCTGATAATATAATATCTCTAAGAGATAATATTATATATTAATTTTTTAAAAATCAAGATATTTCTAGATATTAAAAAAAAAAAAAAAACATGCGCGTATTTTTCCACGTTAAGTAATCTTATATTATTATTGAAGTGGTTAAAAGAAAAACAAGAGTAATAAATGCACATGGATTAGAACTATATGAAAAAAAAAAAAAATATCATCTATCTAAAGAAATCAAAAACATATAATTAAAACAAAAAATATAGCACACTAATATTATATCAAGGAAATAATAAATTAATTTTGTTAATACTTGATTTATAGTTTTATACATATGATATCAATATAAGTATATAACCTTTAAATAAATAAATAAACATGTACAATAATAATGGTTATTTAGTCGTTATTATCGCAGTGAAGTTACTCAAGATTCGTTTTTAAGTTTTTTTGAAAAAAGAAAATTTAAGAGAAAATTAGTATAAATTAATGAGATATTAGATTTGATCACTATTTAAAATATCAGTTCCTGTTGGCATGATATAATTATTTAAAATCAAATAAATGGACTAAATAATTTGACAACAAACATAGTATTGATCCCTTTTTAATAATAATAATAATAGTAGTAATAATAATAATAATAATATGATACATGATAAGCATAATTTATTATTTTTTACTAATAGGTAGTTATTAATATTTTTTTTTTGGTATCCAATTACTAGTCAATCTAAATTAGAATTGTTGGCATGCTTTTCTCACAGCAATACAAATCGAGAACAATGTTATTCATTTAATTTATTGCCGGATCATGCAACCACCAAGCACCAATATTAGCGTACATTGCCTTTAAAAATGTTATATATATATATATATATATATATATAGAGGGGATTATATAGGGGATGTAAATGAATTTTTTATTTGAGAATGTGGGAATATATTTATAGCTATTTAATATATTTAAATGGTTTAGATTAAATTTTTTCACTAAGAAGAAATAAATGTTTTTTCACTAAATAACAATAAATGCAGTCACAAACAATTATCACTCTAAAATTAAATTTTAAATTTTTTTTTGGTTTAAATATTCAAATTCACTTGTTATTAAATAAAGAAATCACCTATTATATAATTTTTCTCTTTTAAATATGTAAGACAATATAATCTTATACTACGTAGTGATGTTAAAAACTATTTTACGCTAATTTTATATTTTTATTAAGTGCTTATTTAAGTTATTTTTTATAATTAAAATTGAATCAAAGCAATAACAAAAGTCCACAATTTCTTAGAGCATTAAAGCAAAATAAATCAACCTATTAATCTATTTTTTATTTATGTTTCTATGTTACCTATAATTTATTTATATGTACTATAATTTTTATTTAATATATATTTAAAAATATACATTTTTATAATTTTTGTTCCGAGTGACGCTTGTACTTTAATTATATGTTTTTGTAATTTTTTAAACTTTTATTTTTTATGAATACAAAACATTTAAAAACTAGGAAGTCTATGTATATCTTTCAATTATATATTATTTTATTATTATTACTATATATATTATGTAGTATCTCATGTATGGGTTTCATTTTTTTATTATATATGAATGTTATTATTATATAAATATGATTGAATATTTATTGAGAAACGTCTATTTTGAACCATATACTGAAAAACATCAACTACAATTATGAAATTGTTATACTATATTATTCTCTTTTATAGTTTAAGAAAATAAAAAATAATTATTTTAAATTAAATCCAAAAATTAAAACATTATCCTAATAAATATATAATTTGATTATTAC
>JASCZI010181661.1:0-11209 GCA_036250425.1 Stylosanthes scabra
CTTATGACTCCGCACTCTTCACTCGCAAAACTACTCATGGCACTGTGCTACTTTTACTTTATGTTGATGATATGATTATTACTGGAGATGATACATCAGGCATTGCAAATTTGAAGGAATCTCTTAGTCACCATTTTGAAATGAAGGATCTTGGCTACCTAAATTATTTTCTGGGGCTTGAAGTTACTTCCTCAACTGATGGTTTGTCTATATCTCAAGTCAAGTATGCTTTTGATTTGCTCTCCCGAGCTGGCCTTACTGATAATCGTACAGAATCAACTCCTCTTGAGCCAAATGTTCGATTCACCCCGACGGATGGTACTGTATTAGACAATCCTACACTCTACAGACAATTAGTTGGAAGTCTAATATATTTGACTGTTACACGACCTGACATCGCCTATGCGGTTCATCTGGTAAGTCAGTTCATGACTAGTCCTCGTTCCACTCACTATGCGGCTGTTCTTCGTATTCTTCGCTACATCAAAGGTACATTATTTCATGGATTACACTTCTCTGCTCACTCGTCCTTGATTCTCCAAGCTTATTCTGATGCTGATTGGGGCGGAGATCCCACTGATCGTCGTTCTACTACTGGATACTGCATCTTTCTTGGGGATTCTTTCATTTCATGGCGCAGCAAGAAGCAAAGTCTAACAGCTCGTTCTAGTACTGAAGCTGAGTATCGAGCTCTCGCTGACACTACTGCAGAAATTCTCTGGATTCGTTGGCTTCTTGATGATCTAGGGACTAGCCAAAATTCTCCTACAGATCTCTACTGTGATAATCAGAGTGCTATTAAAATTGCACATAATGATGTATTTCATGAACGCACCAAGCACATTGAGATTGACTGTCATTTCATTCGTCAACATATTGTTCGTGATGCTCTTCGACTTGTCTCCATTGGAACTCTTGATCAACCAGCTGATCTATTTACCAAAGCTCATCATCTTGGTCCCTTCCGTAATCTCGTTTCCAAACTCAAGTTGGTTTCTTTATCACCCACTTGAGTTTGTGGGGGGATGTTAGCTTTATGAGCTGTGATGTTAGCTTTATGAGCTGTGATTAGCACAGCATGATAAAGTAGTTAGCATTATTTGTAGTGGCTAGCATTATTAATTGTATATATTAGGTGTATCATTAGCTTTACAACTCATGCTCTGTTGGAAGCTTTGTCATTCAAGCTCTATAAATTCATAAAGTAACCTCATTGTAACACACAACAATACACATAGCATTCATTTCTCTCTTAATTCTTTCTGCTCTTTGAATTCTAACACATAAGTTACTTTCAAAAAATAAAAACTTTACCAAACCAAGGAAACTTTATTTGTGAGTTCGGGTAACTTGGCTTCTTAGTTATGATAGCTTTGCTATGTATGTAGGTAATTGTTGAGTTATAGACTTATAGTTTTATGTTGTGCGCGATAAAGGTGCCATGTATTTTCTTTTTTCTTCTTTACTTTCATTCTTTTTAAGAATCATGCTTTTATTAATTATTTAAAAAATTACTTTGTAAAAAGAGATATTATAGTATTAATCTCATTGATCATCTATAGATGTCGCATGCATATATATTCCTTTTTATAACGTGCACTATTAATATCAACCTTTTTGTGTGTGGGGTGATTAAAAATTTAAGTGGGTTCTTAGTTATATATTACTTATTAGACATAAATGATCATTTTCACTTTATTTATATTACATCAAGAGTATATATAGTGGTTCTAGACTCTTTAAGCATGTATGAGAATTTAACTAATTATACTTCTAAATGAATCATATAATGGTTTATATTTAGGAGGAGCAAAACTACTCATGCCCCTTGAGAATAGAGGCACTTCCTTCGTCACTTTTATTAGGGTTACCAAAACACTTTTATTAGTCTATGAGTCTATATCTTTAATTTATATTTGGTACATAGGTTGGGTGGAATAATTGGTTGTTGTGGTTTTTCTTGATCTGATATGTTAACTAATCCCATGCCTATATATGTAGGGAAAGTAGCCATGCAAAATGAATGGTCCCCCCAACCCAACCCTTCCCTTTTTCCTTTCGGTCATGCTCACTGCTTGCCTTCTCACGGTGACACACACACAGAGAGGGAGCGTAGAGGGTCCCCCACTTTGTTAGCACCCAAACGAAAAGTAATTAATGCACTTTCTAATATATTTAGATAAAAACACTCTCTATCCTCTGCAAAAATGCATGGTGTTTGCTGGCGTGACAATATTCAATTTGCATCCACTAGGGACCACTTTTTTGGATTTGTTTTCATTTCAAATTATATATCTCTAATGGCTTTTAGTGACCTAGCAATTTTTCTGTGGCTCACCGTTGTTAGCTCAGTGAAAGAAAGTTGAATCCTAACTTAATTTCATGTTTAAGGTTTGATATAATTATATATAGAAATCCTTAAAAAAATAGTTGTATCATCATTTATTATTTTAGTTCGGGAAGTTTATTTAGGAGTAGGCTTGTTCACCTAATTGAATTGATAAGAAAAATTCCTTGTGTGATAAATGACAAATATTACAAGAAGTTAAGCGAACAAAAGTTAAAGAATAAAATATATAGAACTCCAGTCTTCAAAATGAGGTCCTATCTCCACGGTTTAGTCTGCTATATATAACACTGCCACTTGCCATTTCCCTAGTCTCAATCCAAACCCTATTTCTTGCAATTTCAACCTCTCTTCAGTATGATCATGGAGCACTACTAGTTGAAGCTGCCAGCATGATCTTAACTTCCCTCCTTGCTTGGGGAAAGATCAGATCATGCGGCAGTTTCACCTAGTTGTTGGCACCATGAATACAAACCCTAATTCAGGATCCATTCAATTTGAACCTATTTTTGTTCCAAGTTAATTTATTTTTTGTTATTTGACTATGTTATTGAAATTTGTTTTCGCTTTATTATTTATGAAGTCATATAGCTGATATCGAGTAAGAAATTATTATCTTCACTCTCCTTGTTTTGTTGGCATCTGATGAGTTTACAGGCTTTACTCTATTCTTGCTTTGAATAATGAGCTACTTGCTAATTATATATACATATTGTTCTTTCCATACTTTTAACAAATTAATAGCACTAATTTTCTTGCATTGTGCGGCTCGGTGAAGTTCGTTCATGATTTCAAGATCTGATCGCTGCTTTGGTGATTGAGCCTACATAAACTCCCAACTCCTAATAAGAATCGGAATTGCCAAGCTACTATCGGTATGAAATAGGGCTTCTTCTATTTCTCTCCTTTTCTTTCCTTGTACTACTAATTTTATATGACTGAATTTAGGGTTCATGATGGTCAACATATATATCTTTTAAGAAAGCATTTTTCTTCCATAGATTCAATGTCTGGCTAGGGTTTTCGTTCTCTATTTTTAAAGAGGATTAGTTAGTTGACTTATGTATGTTATTTGCATTTTTTTTTTGGTTAATTTAGCAGAAATAGCCAAATTAGGAGTTACTCCGATCCGGAAAAAAATTGGGAGGATGGATGAATATCAAACAGGGATCTCGGAGGGTTTGATGAACTTTTCTTTGCGAGAGGGTCTATATGTAATTGCATAGATATATGTCTCCCTTGCAGGAACTTTTTAATTATTTAGAGTGATGAGTTCTTAAAAATTGAGCTTTCTGGGGGAGGAATCTCATCAGGCATATTATGTATTCATCATCATGTTTTGTTGTTGTGCTGGTTTATGGTACGTATACATGTTTGCATATGTATTGTCTATTCCTTTACAAATTTTGGTTCTAAAGGTTTTTTGGTTTTCTTAATAATTAAACACTATCTTTTTTCTCTATTTGTTTAATGTAATACTCTTGTTAATCTGCTGTGGACATACATACAGTGAGAAATCTAAGAGATATAATATATAGGACATTGGTAGATTATCCGAATTCTCTTTGCTTGCCTTCATCGCTCAGTCATTTATTTGTGTATAGTTGTTGATTACTATGTTAGATGTTTATGATGAATCACCAATTAGTACTACTAGAGTTATAATAACTTCCACATCCCATGTGTTGGATTGATCTTTAAATTCAAAATTGCGACTTAATTAGGGATAAACGTTTTGTGTAAATTAGGCATTATATGTTCTTTAATTTGACCCAAAAAAAATGACATAATTTGACCCTATAATTTTTTTTTATGCATTGCGATCCAACCCCTACAGGTGAGTATTGTAACCAATATTTTGTCACTGTAATTGTAGGTACCTCGATTTTTTTTATTATTAATCTGTAAATACCTCAATATATAAATAAAATAGGATAGCTGATGATCCAAAATCTTAAAATCTTGTGTTGGAATTTGGAAACGAAAATCTAATTCCCAATAATACTTAGCTAAAGAAAGTTTATTTACTCTGATAATTCTCATTGGTTCACTAAATTTTTAATTATGTTTTTGTAATTTAAAAGTTTATAATTATGAAAAGACTAATAATGTAATAATTAAACCTTAAAAAAATACACCGGAGGACCAAAAAAAACCTTCTCCTAAGTCTCCTGCTAATTTGATCCTATGATAAAAGTATACAAAATACTCAGATAGACTCTTCGTCATGACTAATAATAATAATAATGAACTAATGCTAAAACATAAGAATGTAATCATTTTACCATGTACTTGACAAATAGAAATTTATATATGCATGTTAAACAAACAAAAATTCCTAACATATTTTATTATAACAAAATTAGATAAAAAATAATTATAATAAAAATTAATTTCCTTCAAAATGACATTATGCCATCCAAGATTATTTTTTCAGGAACCTATCTATCCGGTCAAAACAGTGTTTTTGCCAAATCAGATAAAGACTTATTTGTCCTTGATTTTACATGTAGTATCATGACAGATATGTGAGCTACTCCACGGCCACATCATTAACGAGTCAAAACAGTAAAGCAAAATATTTATTTACCTTATGACACAAAAACTAAACACCACCATACCTAATAAAGTTTGCTAGAAACAAATGTATCTCATGTAAAATTTATTTAGGTGTTTCTCTAATCTTTTCCTATGAAGAAATCAAGCTCCACGCAGCTTATCGCTATGCTAAAACAAAGGCGACTCTTCAATGCAAGCCAAGTTATGGATACATTAGCATCATACTAGTCATCATGCACAAGGAGGGCCTCATGATATTCTTTTTATTTTTTTTTTTATAAAAGTAACAGCTTGAAAGTTAAAATTACCTATTCTCATGTTTTTCTTTTCCTTGCCAAAAGAAACACAAATTGTATAACTTCCTATTTGAAAAACACACATCCACTCTAGCGAAGTAAATGAAAATACGTGATATATTTTGTTTCCCAAGGTATCCCTCAACCCGATAGGTCGAGAACTAATCATCTACAGATTTAAGCTCCATTTAAGAGTTTATCACTGACTACTAGGTTGCTACATGCACAAGATGAGATTTGAATCCCCAACACTTACTTAAACAGACTATGAGCTAACCACTAGACTAACCCAAATTAATATACATCACATATCTAATAGGCGGTAAAAAGGTTACACCAACTTGCATGGACCTAGGACCTGTGATTTGTGTAGCTTAAATTAAAAAATGTGCAGGCATTACAAGGTGCATATCAATTCTCAAAATATTTCCATTTGTGGTTCTCACAATATCTTCGATCAACCATGGCTAGAATCATCCATAGTCCCTAAAAGTAATGTTAAACAAAAAACAAAACCAACAAACAATATCAACCAACTTGAATTTGTTCTCTCATACAACTACATCCAAAATCACGTGCTCTTATTTCTTCCGGAGGTCAATTCCAGCTTTCTTTGCAACTGCATCGAGTCCATTCTTCTCAATGGTTTTCAATGCCTTGGTTGATAACCGAAGCTTTACATAGCGCTTCCCGGCTTCCCACCAAATCCTCTTATACTGCAGGTTTACAAACTGCAGTTTCTTTGTCTTGTGGTTTGAAAAAGATACTTTGTTGGCCTTGTTTGCTTTCTTTCCGGTGAAGGGACAAACTCTCCCTGAAAAAATAAAAATAAAAAATAACATAACAGATGAATCAATCACTATCAAGTGTCAACAAAACATAACAGATTGCAATTAGGTTCCTCCGCAAATCACATCCATGTTAGCATATTGTTAGCCATGCATGTCATCCGCTTAAAATAAAAAAGAACAAAAAAAAGACAAAGACTGTAGAACTAGAGCATATATCGCTCTAAAGATCAGGCTGAAGCTCGAGTAAATATTGCTGTTAGTCTCTTAAGTCTAGGAAAAGTGAAACTGTAATATATAGCAATTGCCCGGCTACAAGTACAATATACAAAGAAGCTATAAAATCAGAGTTGGTAGTTCAGGATCACTTTTCTCTAATTCCAATTTCTAATTATCTGACTACACAATTAAAACAAGCTTCACATGGATTTTATCTGCTTGTGAGTTACATATTCTTTATAATAACTCAAAGTGTTGTTGCAGGTATTCAAATCAGCCACCTTTACCAGCCTGGTGCAGGAAACACAACTTTTTTGTTTTCCTCCACTTATAGCTAAAATGATATGAACATATAAAATAGTAATTAGCTATTTGGTCAACCTCCTTAGTTACTTTTGGTCATGTAATTGATTGATTTTTGTTACATTAGGTGCCTCAACAAGGCTATTATTTTGGCGGAGAGCAAACTGATAATGGATGAATCAAGCAGACATACTTGAAGACTTTGTAGCATCCACCCACCATCTTAATCTTTCTTCCATATCGAGTTGTACAACCATCCATACTTCCAGTATCAGGAGCAATCAAAATGGAAAAGATACATCGTGGGTTAATAAATATGATGTGTACTTGTCCAATCATGGGACCAAGAAGGAGTTTTCACAAATCAGAATCCTTCAACTGATCACGATTGGGAAGTTCTAGTAATAGCGGTTTAATTATAATGAATTGAACGATAACACTAAGATGGGGCATGCAGAGAGCAAATAATGAAAGGTAAAAAATAGAAATTGAGGAAAGGGTAGAGGAGTTACGAGCAAGAGGCTGGAAAGGCAAGAACTTTGGAGAGGGCGCAAGAAGGGGCGTGGGAGGAGGGAGGTACGAAATTTTGATGCCGCTAAGGTGGGAAGTGATGAAGCCAAGCTCTGAAAGAAAGAAAGAAAGAAAAAGAATCAATTACAATTCAAATTATGTTAACTGAATATAAATAAATAAATAAATAAATAAATAAATAAGGAAAAGAGGAGAAAGATAACCAGCATAGGAGTTGCGATTGGAAGAAGAGGTTTTTGTTTTAAGAGGATTCAATTTGAGAGGGAAGGTGGATGCCAGTGCACAACCTGCCATTGCCATTCTTCTTTCTTATCTCTCGCTCTCCACTCATCTCACTTTCGCAGTTTGGCTCCTATTTTTACAATTCAACCTCATCCACCCGCTATTCCCATCCTGCATTTTCTGTTACCGACATGAAAGGGCCAAGCCCAGACTAGCTAGCCTAGTTTGCAGCCCATGAAGAAACACTAATTAGCACATAAAATATTGGATTATTAGTACAAGAGATCCAAGCCACAAGAATCAAGAATATAGACCAAAAAAAAAAAAAACCCACAAGAATTAATGGACCAGCCACCGGCTACCTCAATCATCTATCTACTTTTATCAACTATATACTCTTAGGGAAGCCACAGGTTCGATCCTTACCAATGGCTGAGGGATATGCGTGTGTGTGAGTGGGTGTGTGTTGTGTTGCCTTGTGTAATGTGACAAAAAAAAGAAAAAATCTATTTGGGTTAGTCTAGTGGTTCGCTCATCGCTTAAAATAAGTATCGGGGATTTGAATCACCTTGTGCATACAGAAACTCATGGCCAGCGACAAATTCTTAAATGAAACTTAGATCCGCGAAGAATCTCCTTAGGCGGTGGAGCTGAGAATAGCTTAGGAAAAAAAATTGTGAAAAAAAATCATTATATGCATCAACACATTATATGCATCAACAGAAACTGAAAAACAAACCTCTACAAATATATGCATCAACATATAATGTTATTGGTGGGTTAGATATTATTTAGCATATTATCCACTCTTTAGATAAAAATTTCATATGATATAATCATTATATAAATTATTATTTTATTATAGGCTTAATTATTGGGCCTATGATTTTATCAAATTTTTAGTTACATGTTTACTGTGAAAAAAAAATAGATTTAATAAAATATTCAACTACACAAAAAAATATAATTATTTAAAAAAAATTATTAATAAATTTTTTTTGTTTTTATTTTTTTTTAAAATGCAACACATTTGATTTTTTTTAAAAATACATAATTTATTTATATTTTTAAAAAACACATTCATGAATCAAATTTGATTAAATTTTTTTTAACAAAATAAATATTTTTTAAAATAAAAAAAAAAAACAATGCAAAGGAACACATAGTAACACTGACATGTTAGGTTATGCTGCGTCTACGTGTTGTGTGTAGAAAGATGAATTGAATGATAAGCTTACAAGTGTGTTGAGCATGCAAATCTCACACACACACACACACATATATATTGCGATGCACCGCCACCGAGTGATCGAAGGAAGGAAGCGCAAAACATAGAAAAGAATGACATCGTTAAGAATGTGTTGCTCCTTTTTAAAGAGTAGCATCGCCATCCCTCTCCACTCCGCAAATCTATACTCTCATTTCGCACCCAAAGCCAAAATCAAAACCACATCGTCCATGATGACCATCTCTATCTTCCCCCTCAACACAAAATCTTTAGTAACCACAGCCGGTGCTCCAACGGAGATCCCAACTACTCCGCCAGTTCCCGAAATAGACCCGACTGTGCCCCCCGAAATAATCACGGATCCTCCTCCGCAACACCCCACTCCCTTACCTGATGCCCCTAAACCACCTCTATCCCCACCTGGCCCGGAGACCCCCATACCAGAGCCGGGTGTGGAGCCTCCACGCCCACCCGAGGTTGTGCCACCTCGTCCACCGGGGCCTGAGATTGTGCCTCCACCGGATATAACACCACCTAGGGGACCAGGTGGAGGAGCGCCAATGTAACTCCGATCCCTATAACTTTTATTTAATTCTATGTTACGCGTGAACATGACCACCGAAATAAAAAAACATGGATTATTTTTTCTATAATTATTTATTATTCCCAGTTTTGGGTTTTTAGTGTAATTTATTATTACAAATTCTACCTCTATTAAAGTATAGTCTAAGGAGTTTTGAGAATTTATAAATACGAAACATCTCTTTTACTATGAATTAGCTTTTAATATGAATTAGCTTTAAGTTGAATTAGATGGACCAATTAATGAGCTGAAATAGATCTAAGGGGGAAGAAACAGATCCAAGGGGGAATAGCAGTGGCTTTGGAATGAAATTATAATACATATAATGTTAGAATGAAATTTGAATTTTAATAGTTATAAAATGAATTGATAAGTCTACATATCAAATTTTAGATTTTTATTAATGCATTTCTATTATTTAATTTGTTTATTATTTGATTTGGTTGATTTTTTAGTTATTAATTCTTACCACTAATGCATTTCTATTATTTAATTTGTTTATTATTTGATTTGGTTGATTTTTTAGTTATTAATTCTTACCACTAATTGAAATGTTATAATATATATATATATATATATATATATATATATAATTTATTTTTCTATGATATTAAAATAATAACATCTTAAATAAGTTCATTAAGATGTGCCCATCTTATATATTTCATTGTGAATATATTTTACATGTATATAACATTTTTATTATAGTTAACTAAAAAACAAATAATTTCCATATGTTAGTGGATAAAATAACTAATTGACTTTTTTTATATAAAAACTAACATGTTTTCCATATTTAATATCCATTTATTAACCTTTTTCTTAGTTGAAAGAAAATACTAATTATAATTATATATGTACATTAATATTATAGGATATTATATTTTTTATATACAAGTTTTAATTTTCGGTTACTCTGCAATCAAATCAAATTCTAAAATAGTATTTGAGCTTATTCTTCTATCAAATGTTATTTTTATGTTACTTATTTGTTAAGATATTTTTTTAAAAGTGGTTAAAAAGTGGTGGTTTTTTTAAATTTTATAAGTGTGAGATATTTTTTATGTAAGAATTAACTCAAATAAAAGAAAATACAAGAAGGAAAAAAAGAAAGATCATCATATATTCAAGTAATATATATCATTTACCTTGATGCGTTAGAATGAAATTATTTTGTTATTTTTTTTTAGTACATGTTTGCCCCTGCAACTTAAAATTTATGGATTCATCACTCCTTGAAAAAAGGGAAAACCTTATTTCGATATTTTAAACACAAACTGCATACAAGTGTGTATATGTATGTATAGCACATGCTTAATCGTTATCCGGCCTCTAGCAAATCCTGTCTTGCGGTGCAACATGTTAATAACTAGATATTATTTATCTCACAAGTCACAAGCAGGTATTACCCAAACATGAATCTTAAGCAAGGCGGGCAAGAAGACTTAATTTATAAAATTAATAATGTTGTCTATGATGCTTATAAGGAAGAAGGGATAAAAGGAGAGGTGGGGGTTACGGTGACATCGTGATGGTTGTTAAGGATGCTTTCCAACTCGTGAACAAATCTATCCATCGCCTCAGATGGCAAACAGATGGGTATGACCAAACCATGCTCTCCCATGGCGTTGGTAAAGGGTATATAAAAGCTGGCCACACCAGGAATGGCTCCAACACCCCCTTTGGCGGGTCCACCATAAGCAGCCCTCCCCCACCCGAAGTCCACCTCTCCGAACCCAGCGCGCGTGACATCTGACACCAAGTACGACCTCACAACAGTAAAATGGGGCCGCCCATTCAACACCATCAAATCCGCCACTGAGTGCATGTACTCCTCCGTCACATCAGCCTTTGCCTTCCTCACCAGCTCCAGGGCATATCCCAACGGGTTCTCTCGCAATTTGCCCGCACTCGTCACAGCTACAGGGAATGCAAATGCATTACCGTAGTACCCAGTAGGCAGCGGAGGGTTGAACTTGCCGCGTGCATTCACAATACAAATTATGCGAACCTCCTCTTCGCTGTCCGGCTGTAGGGCGATTGTGCGGCACCGCCATAAGCAAGCTGTAAGTATCTCAAAGTCAGAGCAGCGCTGTTGATGGGGAGGGAGGAGGCGACGGATGGCAGCGACCT
>JASCZI010181661.1:11247-25193 GCA_036250425.1 Stylosanthes scabra
GTCATCGAGCGGGATTATGGTCCCCTTGGTATCGGGGACTTGCTCATACTCCCGATGGATGCATGTTACTCTTGGTGGTACCCTTGCGTTCAAGAGCTCTCTCTGCCATACAGGTGGCACCAAAGGCTCACGTGCCCCGCGGGCTATTTCGCCAACTGCACTCATGAACTGGACTAGTCCCGCTGCATCACTCATCGTGTGGTTTAGACGCAATGCAAAAATGAATCCACCACACTTCAGCCTTGTTACCTGCGTGTTCACATATGTCCTTTGTTGGTTATTGGCCTATTGTAATTCAACCTTCTACAAACTAATTAATGACTAATGAGAATAAGGATCCACTTTCAGACTTTCTTATCAACCAACAACCAACAGTGACCTCAACATTGTTTTTGTAAAGGTAAAAGT
Source organism: Stylosanthes scabra (assembly GCA_036250425.1). Classification (NCBI taxonomy): domain Eukaryota; kingdom Viridiplantae; phylum Streptophyta; class Magnoliopsida; order Fabales; family Fabaceae; genus Stylosanthes; species Stylosanthes scabra. The sequence goes on from JASCZI010181661.1 coordinate 11,656, forward strand.
TGGGGTAGTGTAACTTAACCCTTTTTTTTTTCAAGTTTCTTTTAATGCATTTGTTTTTTAAAAGATATATTGTTATTTATGGATGAGTTGTACTGTTTTTTTAATTAGAAAAAAACCATTTCTTTATCCTATATCTGTCTCTCTTATTAAAAGTAAAAAAAAAAAAATTGAAAGACAAAAGAATATTTAAAGACAGAATATTATTTGTCTTAAAATTAAAATTATTAAAATAATTTTAATTTTAAGTATTACCGTTACTTTTTAGTTTTTAGTGGCATCCGAACTAGCAAAATCTTGTCAGATACAAATGGAAAATCTGGATTGGAAACAAAGATCAGCATAAAACTTATCACCAGACACCGGTCTGGAAGCAAGGAATAATAAGAAAATTTACCTGAATAAGGAGCAAGGGAGTGTTGAGTACTTGTGCAGAGCCTGGAACATCGTAAAGTAGATCCTCCCAGCAGGGGAATGGAGGCTGAAGCGCATCGCCGAATTGGGTAAGTGTGACATCAGCGTCGGCCTCAATGAAGAGAACACCCTCGCCGGTGCAGTCCACCATTAGTTTCCGAGCAGGTCCTTCCCTAAGCCTGCCAGCAAAAGGGTAATAAAACACAAGTGCTTCAGCCAGAGCCTTTCTAATGACCACGACGGGGTCCTTCCCTTCCATCGATGGATCACACCGATAAAATTGTATCACCGGAATTTGGAAACGGAGTCCATCTTGGTCGTCTATGTCTGAGAGTAGTTTCACTTCGCGAGGGGTGGGTTTCGCCGGAGCCACAAGCTCCGCCTTACGCCTCCGCACAGTAAACACAAGGGGTTCGGGTGATGATGGGGCAGTCATGCCGAATGGGAGGGAGGGGATAATGGAAATTAGAATTACTACGTATTGAATTCTTTCAGAGCCAGATATACATATACTCTTTCCTATGCTTGTCTCTGAGATGAGTAAAACTGAGTGGGTATATATAAAGAACAAACAGGTACAAATTGGAGTAAATAACGCAACATATAATTTTCTTTTTAAATATTTCGATAAATATGTTGTTAAAAATGTCTTTTATATAAAGACATTTCATTTTGTTCGTTATTTAAATTATAATTTTTTAAATGTTTTATATTTAACATGTTTTAAAAATCTAAATTTTATGTAAAAATACTTTTAGTCTAATTAAAATATCATTTTAACTTTAATATCAATTTTTTGAATATTTATTTATATATTTATAAATTGAATAGTTTTTTATATTTAAAAACTTAAATTATAATATATCGATTTTTAATTTTTACTTCGTATTTTAGTAATATAAATTCTTGAATTTTTTAATTAATATTTTTTATTTTTTAAAAATGATTTTTATTATAAAAAATATTTTTAAAAAAAGAATATTTTAAGCATTTTTAAGTTAGTGATGATTTATTTTTTAATGAAATAATAGATAAATGACAGGTGTATAAGTCAACTAATGTGATATATATCTGTTTTTTATTTTATTTTATTTTATTTTGGTGACTTCTTCTTTCTTATTTAATTGACATGAATAATTTTTAAAATATATGTACATCTGTGTTTGTTAGCACAGTGGTTTTATTTCCATCCCACCTGATACATAACGCGCCAAAGGATGACCCTACGTCCTGATCAATTTATCGTGAACCAGTAAACTAAAGGATTAAAGTGGGGTTCATAAAATTATTGTACTACGAAATTTCTTGGAAACCGTATAGACAATAAACTAACCTCCCCGCGATGACTTGACTTGATTTAGTGTCCGGTTTCTTGGTAACTAACAAGTATATATATACTAGGATAAAAAATATTGGTGTCATTTTAAATAAAATTATATTATTATATTTTTTGTTAAAATTAATGACTATTAAATTACAAGTATCATAAAAATATATTTTTTTTTTGTAGATATTATCAAAAAAATAATTTGTACTAAGTTTTTTTTTTAAATTAGACATTAATAAAACTATAACCCAACGACTTATATTCAGTCTATTTTAATCTTTTATATATAATATGATTATTTATATAATTACAAATATATATCAAATAATTTTGAATGATTAAAAATTATTTTGTAGATATTATCTATAATTTATAAATTCCTAATTTAATAAAGAAACAAGTAAAAAAAATCCATTCAAAATTATTATTTTAAAGCACTTAAACTAGGATATATATCCTTATCTTAAATCTTAAATTATTATTTATGGTCCAGGAATGGCCTTATTTTTTAAGGAACACGCACATCTCAAACTATGAATGCTATCAAGGAAGATGAACCTACTTTTGTGAACATAGCGGGTTACCCTACGATGAAGACGGGGGAGAAATGATAAAGAAAAATTATATATTTTTATAAGAGAAAAAGATTAAAAAAAAAAACTTACTTTTTTAAATTAGGCAAAATTATTCTCCTTTATTCTCAACTTTAAAAAGCATAACACGACCATGCTCCATCACGTGATCATAGTGTAGAGACTTATGATGCACGGATATGGACACGAACACGGGACACGACACGACACACGATACGTTGATACATCAATCTCAATTTTTCCTATGACACGGGTACACGGCATATATATAAAATATAATCTATTTTTAATAAAATTATAATAATATCTTGATATTTTATTTATATTAAAATTTAAATTATTATTTTTAAGTATTTTTAATATCTTTTTAAATTATATAAAATATTGAAGATAATTTTTAGTTTTAAGAAATAGTAATATCTACTAATTTTAAATTTATTTTAAGAAAATAAATTAAAAATAAAGTTTGACATGTGAACATGTGATAATATTTTGGAATGTTAAGTGTGTTAAAATAAGTATTTTTTTGTTTTTTTAAAGACACGGATGGACACGAAAAACAACCGTGTCAGACAAGTGTTGGTGAGTGTCGTGTCCAAAACATATCCGACACGTGAACACACTAATTCAACGAAGTATCCGTAATTTGTAGGTGGAGACTTACTTAATTAATGAGGCTAAACACAACCGATTGGACTCGAAATGACCCAAACACATCAGCCTTGTACATTATCGATCACAGCTCCAAAGACATGATTGTCCTATTTTCTTAAAGGTTGAAAACTTGTATATTTTTTAAAGGTGGAGAGTAATTTTGTATTTTTGTTTAATATAAAAAATGTCAAAAATATTTTTGTCTTTTTTTCTTTTTTAATTCCACTTTATTACTCTATTTTAATTTAACTATTATATGGAGATAGGTAATTTATTTTTTATTAATTTTTTACGTAAAATATATATTCTACTATTTTTTTTTATTTTCTTCATCTTAATATCACTTTTTTTTTCTTTTTGTGTCTATCTTAATATCACTTTAGTATAGAACTCACCTCCATTTCATCCTTTTTTTCTAATTTTGTCCTATTGTGTTTTTGGGTGGAACTTTTCTCTTTTCTTGTTTTTTTTTTCTTTTCTGTGTGTTCTTCAATTGGACCATTCATTATTATTAATGAAATAAACTATCTTTGATTAAAAAAAAAATATCCTCGTGGAAACTTTGTCTAACTCGTGCCGTTTAGTTCACCACAGATTCTCTGACCGAGTGACTCGGTATATATCCATAACTCCACAGCAACAGGTAACTTAATTTATGTAATTCTTATTTATTTGTGGAGGTTTTTCATTTTTTATTTTTCAACTTTGTTTATTATTACCTACATTTAAAAATAGGTGAATTCTACTATATTATCTATGAATGAAAGGATAAATTATTTTCTCTCATGTATCATGAAGTTACAATCTCTAATTAATTAATTTTATGCATATAACTTTAACAGTTTAACTATATATAGTTAATATTAATATTATACTTCGAATCAATCAAATAGAAGTTATTACTTTATAGAGGTAATATAGTTAGTATATATAGTTAATATTATTAAAAGGAAATTTCATTTCATCAAAAAGAAATTCCATGCACAAGAAATTTTTTTGGTATTAAAATGAGAGAATGTCTAAAATCACATAAGACTAGCAAAAATACAATATGTATGTACGTTACATTTTTAAATTTAATAATTAATTACTATTATGATAATTAAATTTTTTATAATAAAAATATCAAATTTTTAATAGATTAATATAATTAAAATTTTTTATAGGTATATAATAAAAAATTATAAGATATGTCATATACATATATAGTTTTATATATAAACTATCTTTTATTTATAAATTATTAAAAATAAACATTTATTTTAAAAAGCGAAGGAGGTATAATATATTTTTTCAACAAGCAATGCAACGCAAATAAGTTTTCAATAGATTAAGTAAACTATGTAAGTCATATACTGAATACTATAATAAAAATTTTAAAATTATTTTTATATGAAAAAATTTTATTTTAATTTTTAAATAATAAATTAAATAGTTAAATTTTAATATACCATAAAAAAAAATTACCTTTTGAAAACGTTACTATTATTTTTTAAAATATAATTTAAAATGCAAAAATTTTCATGAAAAATAAAAAAAAATTGTAAAGACTTTAGCTTCTTAAGCCAGTATTGGTTTTTGTGCAATATTGGTTTTAGATCGGTATATCGGTCTTGCTAACAAAATGGATTTTGATAAACCTAAAATATGTAGTTTGATAAATATATTTTTATTTTATTTATTTAAAATTTTTTTTTCGGTAGTAATATTCTCTATTGAAATATCAATTTGCATTTGAAAATTCAAAGTCAAGCGACCAGTATATTTTCTAAGAACCATCATTCAGGACAGGCTAAAGAAGAAAGTAGGTGGAAGTGTGAAAACTTTAAATAATAATAATAATAATAAAGGAAAAAAGAAAAGACTTTATGCTGAAGTACCCAAACCCTTTTTTTTGGACTTGGGAACTGGGAAGTGCCCAAACCCTAAACGACAAATTGATGTTTGGTAACAGCAAAGAGTAGGCCCCCCAGGCCTCCTCTCTCTCTCACACACACTTTCTCAGCATCCCTGCTTCTCCGCCGTGTTAGTCCCACATACTCTCGCCATGAAAAATTTACGTGTAAATAACTTTTTATGTAAAGTTTTTTTGTTAATATTTTAAAATTATTAAATAATAATTTAATTAAATATATTAAATTATTTATAATTTTTAATAAATAATTTCATATGAAATCAAATGCATATAAATATTTATCATTCTTGTTATAATAAAATTTCTAATAAATGACAAAACGGGCTATCTGCCTAAATTAGTTTAGTTATTATGTTAATAAATATCTTAACTAAATGTTAAACTACAAGTGATATTTAATTAAAATATAATAATTATTCAAACTATTTAAATATTAAACTCAATATAAGTCATATTTTATGAGTGAAAATTGTATTTGAAATGAGATACTGATACGATGGACTTAGCCCATTAGAATTATAGGAGTATAAATAAATAAAGGATTAGTTTCATTGTATTAAGTAAGAAAATAATTGAATTAAGATGAACTTGGTTCATTAGGAGTTTTATCTATTTCACTTGACACAAAGATAATTGTTTTTTTTTTATTCATCTTTTTCAATCAAGCCAATTACCAATTTTTTTTTTTTTTTTGTTTTAATTCATATAATCAATTACATACATCTTTTCTTTAATGTTTATCTTCTCTAATTCTAGTCTTAAGATTTGGTGCTCTGGCCAAGAGATTTTTTTCATTTCCATGAAAAAAAAACTCAGTAATTAACCTGATGAAGATCTATCCATTTTCGGTATTTGATTGAAAAAATGGTTATGGATGGACAATATATACTTAACAGTATTGGAAAGATGTGGAAAGAGGTTTGAAAGGTAAAGATATGATATGATTTCAGTTATGAAAGACACTCAATCCTCCTGCAAATCTGGAAATATTTGAAATTACATTTTATTATCGCTACCAACCAGATATGTGTCCAATCTTACCGAAAATGTTCTGGAATTAAAGGTAGAAGTATGGAAAATTGGATGGGAAGAAATTAAAGCTAGGCTAAATCTCAGCCAAAAACAGCAACATCAATCACAAGTTATTCAAGAGATAACCCAATCTCAATCATCAGAGCAAGAAATTATAGTAGTATCAGCAGAAATTCAAGCAAAAATTGAGAAAGATCAAGAAAATAAGCACAAAACAGCAAACTAACAATTCAAGAAAGATGAACTAGAAGATGCAGAGATTTCAGATCAAGCAAAATTTCAAACAATTCAGATCTATACAAATTCATCGTCAAACTTGCAAGTTAAAGGAGAAGCAGGAATTATAGACCTAAAAACTAGAAATTCAAATTCACAATTAGCAACAAAGTTTCAGCCACAATAGAACCAACTTCAACAAAAAACTTCATACCAAAATTCGAAATTAATAGAGGCAGAAACACGAGTAACATAACTGCTTGAAAGCGGTGACAAGATGCAGCTTGGTGGAGATCGGAGCAGCAACAACAACGCTGAGATCGACGACGTCGTGAGGAAAAAGGGCAACATCACCGTGAATAAAGGCGGCGATCGGGGCCAGAGCGGCAGCAAGGATGACAATAATAGTGGCACGATAATTGTGGAGAACGGTACCCTGACGGTGAGAGGCGAAGGCCTTTGAGCCCAGAGGTTCTGCTGCATCGTCCGTTTGTTTGTTGGTAAGCCACCGCCTCTCTTGGCTGCGGTACTTTCATGGGATTGCGGTGGAGGATGAATCGATGACAGTTTATAGTGGCGGCCAGAACCTTTGACTAAAGACAGAACCAATACCATGATGAAAGTCGAAGCAGGTTGACAGAGAAGGCTGACCAAGAACGAGATGGCGATTCCGAGACCTGGAGGGAGACACACCACTGGCAAGCTACTCGGTGGCGCTGCACAGAGGTTGGAAGGGCGAAGATTAACTCTCTTTCAATTCAGGAACAGAGGAGAGGAAGGGAAGGGGATTCTTTCGGCGGTATTCGGTGCTAATCTATCCAAGTCGTTAGCCGATCAAAGAAGCTCGGCTAATATACTATTCAAATTGACATTCAACCAACTCAGATTCCAAGATAAGGATTTGAAATCCTATTTAAACACTTTGCTCGGACTGGAGGACGTACCTATATGACCTCTAGGATATCACCTCGTACACCACTTTTGTAAAAAATAAAAAAAATAAAAAAATCATTGCAACAATGCTATGGAAGTGGACTACATTGGGGTAGATGTCCGAAGAGAGGCTGATTCTGTGTCACAATCAACGTCGGTTCGGAATTTCTATCTTGTCGTTTAAAATAAGAGGTTTGTTATAGTGGAACCCAAACCAGTTATGAAAATGATATCGAAATCGTTCTTCAACATGAAAGTGTCACAGAGTTTGCAACAAGTTTTAAAATACCGAGTATGAAACTCGGGTCGTTCTCCCTAGGAGTTGAAAACAAAGGTTCGCATTTGGTTGTGAAAATATTGGGGTTGCAATGGTGAGAGATGATAACAAGAGCAAAAATAAGAAATGACTTGTGTTGCAAGAAATAAAGGTGCTTGGTCTTGAGTTGAAGTACGATGTGTCCCTATGATCACCACTATCTCAATTATAAATGGTTGTCATGTAAGACACTTAGCCACTCTGTCAAATGGTCGAGTGGGTGAAATTAACCCGTTCCGAATGTCCTAGGCAACTCACTAGTGCGAATGTCCTAGGTCCTTGGAACTTGAATAATCCATCAAGTTCACCTCATTAAAGACTTAATCATCACTAGCAAAAGCCTAGCGTTAACGGAACGGTTTTAACCCGGGCCTTAACCCATTCTTGTCCTTAGGGATTAGTGGTTAAGATCAACCACATTTCAACCCATGACCAAGCCACAAGAATACTACTCCATACTCATAAGAAACAAAACATCAAACACTTGGCATGCACAATATGAAAACATGGTAAATAACAAGGGAAAATGAAAATCTAAGATAATAATTGTAATAAATCAACAAGAGAGGCAACAAACATCAATAATCATTAAAGAGAATGGCAATAGAATATCACAAGAGATAATTTCCAGCAAGTATGAAATATGAATATAAGAGCAAGAGAGATATAATGGAAGTAAAGATGAGCAAATGAGAGAAAACAAACAAGTTTGCATTAATTAAACAAGATTGTCAATTAACAAGCATTCAAACAAGAATTAAAATAAAAAATTTGGCTAGTGAATGGTTGGAAATGGATGAACAATTGAAGAACACCTATGAACTAGAAGAGAGAAAAATGAGAGAGAAGGAAAATTCTCCCAAAACCTCTTAAATTATTCTAAATTCTAAAACTGATCTAATGGAAATTGGTTATCTTGTGTTTCACCTGTTACTTCTTCATATAGGTCGAATTGGGCCTTATAAAGGCTTTGGACCTGGCTTGGAAACTTGAAATTCCATTTTTAGCCTTGATTTTAATTCTGTCAGACGGTACCATGCGGTCGCGCGGTACACGATGCGGTCGCACGGTCAACAAAAATTGCAGCTTTGACTTCGCACCCGCACGGTGAGACTGTGCGGTCGTGCGGGTATTGGCAGAATGCATCCCGAAACGCTCCAGGGACACGTGAGGCAGCGCGATAGGACCGTGCGACCGCACGGTGCTCTGTCTCATACTCCCTTAGCTTTCTCTTGTGAACCTTTTGCTTCCAATGCATTCCTTAACCTTTTCTATGCCTTTCTCAATCCCTATAAACATGAAATCCACTAGTAAACATATCAATGAATCAAGTGGGATGCGATTTCACAAATTTGTATCACTTTTAAGGCTAAATTAGCATATATTTATCATTAGAAACATATTCAAGCAAAGAATAAAAAATTATGATTATTCACTAGCAATTATATAAAAATATGTTGATGAACCTCTCACTTCTAACCTATTTTTCCACGTGGAAAATGGGTTCATTAATGCCCCCTTGGTTTACAATGCTCTGATAGGGTGGACCACCCTTAACTGGTTCTCAGTAGTAGTGTCGACCCTTCTTCTATGCATGAAATTTTCGACCCGATAAGGTATAACAACAATCCGGGAGATCATAAGTTAGGAAGCAAATGTTCTAATAAGAGCCTGAATCTGAAGTCTAATTCAACAGGTAAGGAAGTTAACATCTCAAAACTCGGGGGATTCAGAAAAAAATTAAAGAACTTCGCCCACAATCCGATGGGAAGTTAGAGGAGGTACAAATTGGAGAGTACTATTAGCATTGAAGCAATGGTGAAAGATAAGCCTAATGAGTATCTCATGAACCTACTCAACTTTTTTGATCTCTTTGCGTGGAAGATTTCCGACATGGCAAGTATAGATCTGACCTTATGAAACATAGGTTGGGTGTTTTTCTAGGGTGACTAGGGAGCAGAGAACAAGAAAATTCAATCAGGAAAGGGCAAAGGTAGTAGAAGAAAAGGTCTAAGCGCTACTCGAGGTTAGGTTCATCATAGAGTTAAATACACATTTTGGTTGGCAAATGCGGTGCTAGTCAAGAAAAAAAAAACGGGAAGTGAAAAATGTGCCTTGACTACATAGATACAAGGCTTGCCCGATAGATATGTAACTTATAATCTCAGAATTACTGGTTCAGTTTGACTACATGTCATAAAACTAAAAAAACAACTAGGCTCTCAACTATCTATAAATGTAAACTAAAAAATGTTAAGATTTACTGAAATTGGAACATATTCAAACTTCTTTTTCACTTTAGCACGTGTATATACCAAAAAAGTACAAAATAAAAAATTAAAAACACTAATTGCGCATAACCGAATTGACTAATAATAATATAATCAATGAAATTAAACCTTTTAGACGAATTAAAAACAGAGTTAGTGGATAGATTTACGTCAACAATAGTTGTATTACTTATTTATTTAGTTATATAACAATTCAGTAACTGAATAAACAAACAACATTCAAGTCACCCCAAAAACAAAACGAAGCTATTGTGCGAAACCCATTATTCATTGGCACATAAGATGCTAGAGCACAACTGCAGATCAACCACATGAAAATAAAAGTGAAAAAAGAAATAAAAAGAGGGACAAGTAAATTAAAATAGGGGAGGATATATTGGATAAACGAATACCAAATTAAGTATAGAATTGCTCTAGAAACTAGCAATAATTAAGTAGTGGCAACAATCAGGAGGTGTATTTCTTCTCAATCATCACATCACCGCTCTCCGTAGGTTCAGCTTTGTGAGAATGACCATGGCAGCACTTGTACCGAACAGATTCTATCTCCATGGATCGTCCACACATAGGGTCTGGGCAGTTTATCGGGTCAAGAATATCAGCAGGATAATTGGCCAATTGCATGTGGGCACACTGGGCAGGTGAATCCCGAAGCTTGTTCTCGTAGTATTCTCTGAAAGCCACGTCAAATCCTGCCTTCTGCAGCACTTTGTCTTTCCATATGTCAAACTCAGCTGCGGTGGCAAGCATGGGTTCCCCGGGACCCAGCAACTTCACATTTGAGCCTTTGCTCAGTAGAACCCATCCCTGCTGGTCCTGTTTAAGGCAGAGCAAGCTCTTTATCTCCTCAGCTGTGGGGTCTCTGCGCTTCTTCAAAATCTTGCTCGCGAACAAGTTCTCAATCCCAACCCAGAAGCGAGGAACAATTCGAGGATCTTCCTTTCCAAATGGATAATACTCTATTATGGCGTCTGCCTTCTTGATAATCTCATGCCTTTTCATTTTCTCTATTGCAACTGTTAAATCTTGCATCCATTTGCTGTTACTGTCGGCACCTCCATAGATGAAGATGAAACTGTCCCCTTTAATCTGAAGTCCATTGGATTCAATTCACACAGCAACACATGGACAAACAGATATGCTTAATTAATCATCTATGTTAATAATAAGGCCATAGTATATATGAATCATTAACTTGTAATTTTTTTGTTGAATGAACTCATTTTCTGCACTTAATTACTTAACACTAATCACATCACAGGTAATAATAACAAGGTAATGACCATGAAGCTAATTGACTACAAAAAAATAGATCATGCAAACATCTCTCTAAATTGTATTCGTATGAAGTGATGAGTTCAACATGCAGGCACATGTATTGTAGAACTTACAAGGTCTTGCAATCTTGGATGCACTTTCTTCATCTCGGCCCAGAACCAATTCCATTTCTGTGTAAGTAGCTCATCATCCGAGGGCCTGAAAGGGAAGGCATCGATGCCCCACACAAAGATCATGTGCATTGCATTGTAGTTGACGACCCTACCTTGAGGGTTCAACACAGGGATGATAGGCTTATTCTTGTAGTTCAAGTCCTCTCTTATCAGTTTGATTCCCGCCAAGGGTCGGAAGTACTCAACCACGTACCATGGCATGTCAAGCTTCAAGTTCTCAAACTCTGCCTGGCGAAGACGGTTCCAATCATCCACCACGGGCACCCACAATATCTTAAAATCCTCTTTCCTGTATCCCTTGACTTCTTTAGGATCTTCTTGCAATCCAATATATATAGATTGTAGAAGCCGCATCTCATCTCTGATGCTGTCTAGGCCTGAAATGAACAATAACACATGCTTCTGCCTAAACACTTCCAAGCTAACCTGTTTAATTTGCCCCACAACAACAATTAATTAAAAGGAAATAAGAATTTAATTGAAATTAAATTGAGTAGATATATAAATCTGCCTCTAATTATTGTATAAAAAAATATCCCGGTACAAGCAAGGCGATATATATATTATAGTCATGGATCGGAACCATAAATACTTAAATACTCACCCTTTGTCTATTTAAGCCATCGTATACTTGAGGGTCCTGAATTTCATTGTGGAAGATTAGAACCTTCAAAACCTCTACAATTTCTGTAGGTGTTTGAAGGACCCTCTTACGCCTCCAATAATCTTCTAGTTCACCTGTTGGCAATAAAGGAAACAGAGTTAGTCAGTTATTGATTTATCACAATGATGCATTAATGGTGTATTTAATTTGTTATATGCATGCATATGCATGTTTTATTAGTGTATAAAATAATATTCACTAAGCACAACGCAACCTATTTCTTTTCTGCTCCTCGTCAGATGCGCCTTTAATTTGCTGAGAATGGAGGAAAGCTTGTTGCCAAAATTCGATATTTCAATTCCATCTTCCCTGTAGCAAATAATTAAATAGGCAATTGCAGTAATTGATATAAATTGAAGTGTGATCAAGTAAACGCCCCTGATATAAATTTCACTGCTCTGAGAGAGAACTTACGAATCACCCATGAGAAAATCAACATGACTAGTACAAGATACAATGGTGATGATTGTCCAGTAGACAACCACAGGAATTTCTTGCAAGGCATCGGACAAGGCGGGCACATCCTTTGAGTCATAACCTTTGGTAGAGAGCTTCTCCAACTCAGTGATACACTCAACGGCTATCAATACGTTCTTGACCAAAATATTATAGTCGGCTAGGGCTTGTCTGTTCCTCTGGATGCTGTGAACATTATTCATCTGAGCCAATGACCTTCCCAGTTGGTCCCCGCTTGGAACCTGCGCAAGGTGCCAGAAATTTCCATATTCCATTGAAAATGCGGCTAGTGTCAATACCGCTTTTCCATCCCAGCTGTAGGATTTCAATTCGTCAAGTATCCACAATGTTGTCTCGTGTGCATAATGCTCTCCATGAGGTGTGTTCGTCATCTGCTAACCGCCGCCAGGCAAAGTAGTTATTATTGTATTTACTATTTAGAATAAAAGTGATTTTAATTTGAAGAAAAATTTTAAATGACCAGTAAATTTTATTTTGCTTTAAATTTTAGATTATTTATTGGGTATTTTAAAAAAATTATAAATTAAAGGAGAAGAAGAATAAAAAAGAAAAACAAAAGACAAAAATTAATAAGAAGAAAAAGAAACAAAAAAAATTAGAAGAAAACTCAAATTTTACCATGATAAATACAAAAATATGTTAAGGTCAACATTTTGAAGAGAAATAAAGTAAGAGAATAAATGTACAAATATTTTAATGATAAAAACAATTTTTTATGTTAATTAAATATACAACTTTTAAAATTAAAAAAAAAGAGGAAAATTTTTGTGTTATGGGACTAAAATTTTTGTATTTTTCTCAATGCAAATTTTATGGTGACTATCTCTTGATTCCAAATTTTTGTCCAACTTTTATTTTAGCGCGCAAATTCTAAATATTTAGTATTTATTAGTTTTCATACTTTTAAAAACAAATGTTAATTATTTAACTTTGATCGTCTATTAGACACCAATCTTTTAGCTAGGTATTATATATAGAAACTACTGCACATACTAAGTCTGACACATAACATTTCTGATTTCTTTAATCACTTACTTGGATTGGCCCAGATCATTATAATGCACAATAAAGTCGGTCAAATTATGTATTTGGAATTTGGATTATTTCCGTGCAAATAGTGGTAGTGGCAGCAAACCTAAAATAGTAATATACATCATCAATAGGCTGCAGAGAGTAACCTTATAAAGAATACGCTTCAGCTTTTGGAACGGTGGATTGAAAGTTGACACGGTAATATTGTCTTCTATCAGATCAACCG
>JASCZI010181661.1:25203-36509 GCA_036250425.1 Stylosanthes scabra
CAAAACAAATAATAAAATAATTAAAAAAATTCTTCTTTTCTTAATAATGTATAATAGAGTAATGATTTATGTATTATTTTTTATGTTAAAAGTAATTCATAACAAATTAAAAAAGTTATATCAAAAAAAAAATATGTACTTAAAAATAATGCAAATACCAACTTATTATGTCTGCAGAATATACATATGTATATCACAATTTGCGAGAGGTTCGAAAGGTAGGGTAAAACATGAATTCATAGTTACCTTAACAACAACAGTGTCAGCGGCTACGGTGGAACGCTTGATAATGCTTGAAGTGACGTTGAAAATGGAATCCACGTCGTACCTTTGAGCGGTGTGGACGTGAGTTATGTAAACTCTCTCGAGGATCTGATCATCGGTCAAAGCCAATGGGTTCACCAGCAACAGCGAAGCCTTGGCTTGCTGCAGCTGCGCACTCGAAACTGGGACTGACGATATTGACATATCTGATCTGTGATAGATGTGATACTCTCTTAATTAGATAAGTATATATCTATCTCAGTAGTTAAATTGTTGCCTTTCTCTTAATTGATGTGGTTGCTTGGCCTATATATATATATATTTATGAGGAGCAGACTATAGCTTAATTTCTTAGCTTGATCATAACTCTTCGCCCCCGTCTTACAATATAAGTAACATTGTCCGTTATCCGTGATTCACGTGAGACAAGTAGGGATCGGAATAGATAGTATTGCCATTTTGTGATGATTTCCTGCAGTTTTTTTTTTTTTTTTTCACTTTTATTTTTAGATACAATTCTTTACAAGATATGTATTCTGCACCTTTTGCTTTTGCTTTTGATAAATCAAAATTATACCTTCTGGCTTCAAGTAAGGAATATTCAATATCAAAGGTTAGAAGAAGGAGAATACTTATAAGATTGCAACAAGTAATGGATATCACGAATTGTCGTCCTTAGTTCCTTATGTTATCCTTATGTTATCGGAGGTTTTTTTTAGGAGTACGTAATTAAAGAGTTATATGTTACCCTTTTTTTTTTTTTGGTGACTATATATGTTACCATTTGAGTATTAAAAATAAAATTAAAGAAAAAAAACGAATGATTAATTAATCTCGCATTAATTGCAAAACTGATTTTTAACCGACCGAAGAAATTAGATTAACTGATTGATAACCTACGGTTTTGTGCGTATATATGTTTTGGATGAGTATAATAATTCTTACAAATTAAAACTCGGGCAAGTAGTTTACTTAAAAAATAAATGTCATATGTATACCAGCATCAGATATTAAAATTAATTATTATATATTTATATATAAATACTTATATTATTTAACTTTTTATATATTTTATATTTTAATATATATTTTTTTACTAATAATATTTATGTATTAGTTTGGGTATGCATATATAAATTATGAATAATATATGCTAACTAACTAATTTTTTTTGCCAACATTGTTAACCATCTATTTTAAAAATTATTTTATTTATTTTAAATTATAAATCCTAAATTATAAACTCTTAGTCATAAATTCTAAACTTTTAACTTTAAATTCTAATTTTAGTTAATATTAACTATTTATGAAAGTTAATTTCTTTTATAACTTTTCTTAAATGATTTCCGCTAGATTGTTTCTTTAAGCAGCATGCCTTATTCATTTGCATATAATTATACACTTTCAAATATTTATTTCTTTTATATATAAATAATTCAAAAAATTTTGGGAATGAACTTTTTCGAATCTCTCGATCTATTTTTTGTATGTACTAATTTATTAGCAGATGCACAAATTTACAATGGATTAGTAATAATATAAAAAAAATCTTGATAGCCAAACATATTATAATTAACTTCTGGTAATTAATTTTTTATTGATTATTAGTAGTGAAAAAATTTACGAATAACTATTGACCGAAAAAACATTTCACAACTCAAATTTCTCTTGAAATTGATTTATCCTTGAACCTTTAAAACACCATGAAAATTAATATATAAAAAACATTATTAATTATTATAAATATAAAATATAAAAATTAAGATAAACATAATTCATTACAAGATTAAAATTAGTTTCAAAAGAAACATATATCAAAATTAAATTATAAGTATAATATTCAACTAAATTTAACATAGTAAAATAAATGAATAATTTTTTATATTATAAATTTATAATTATAAATGATAAGTTAAATATGATAATTTTTATTATTGTCTTCCTAATATTCCTCAAATTTAAATATCTCTTTTATGATGTTATTATTATACTCATTGTGTGTAAAGTCCACGCAAAAAGAAATAGTTATGCTTAAATTATTATTTTTTTTTTTTGGGTGACAACTTAAATTACTAATTTTTTTGGGTGACTAAATTACTAATTGTTATAACTAATTTGTATTAATAAGTGGTTAACACATTTATCAGCTAAAATAGATGTTCGAGGTTTAAATACCTAGCAATTTATTGACCACCACAAAATCGTTAAAGATTTCACCTCCCATCTTTTAGAATTGTTGTGAGATTGTAATTTATTGAAAAAAAAAAAAAATCTTACCTTATGAAACTGAAAAATAACATGGGAATAAAAAAAATCACTGTTACAAAACTATGCAACGGCCCGCAATATAATTTCAGGGATTATAACTACCGTTCGATAAATGTTATTACTTGGAAGATCCCTTAATTACATATTCATCTTAGCTTGGTTTATATTTTTTTTCCTTTCAACATTATCAAAGCAATCCCTTCTTGCGAGCATAGGCAATAATTGTAAGAAACAGAGATGCAGTGCATGTTGCTGTGACAATAATTACCTGCCAATATTAAAAATAATATTTATTTGATCGGATGGCATACATAAAAAATTAAAAGTAAATAAAATTTAATATCAAAATATACGCAGAAAAATTATGCTTATATTTTAAAATAAAACTTTACTCTTTGAATTTTTTCATTGATACAATTTTTTTTTGGTCAATCAAAATCAAATTCTAAATTTTTAAATAATAAAATTTTAATATTATGTTATAAAATATCTTGTTTAAAAAACTAAAACCGATAAGGATAAGTAGGCTTATATGATTATTATATGGTGAATACTACGATATTCTCTTTTTTTGAGAGGATAATTTACCATCTCTAATATATTAGTTCATAATTAATTTAATAAATATTTTTTTTACGATCGGAATGTATATTACTATTTATTTACCTTCTATTTTTTATTGAATTTGATTTAGAATGATCATATAGAATGGAAAAAACATATATTATATCATTTGTTCTTTTTGTATGACAGGAAAGAACGAAAAAAAATATTATATTATGTGCTATTTTTTAGGAAAAAAAAAACACAATACGATATAAAACATTTATTTGAATGAGATTATATATTAAATACTAAAAAAATTATTTATTAAATTAATTGTAAATCAATAAATTAGAGAAGGTACTCTTATTAATAATTTTTTCCTACTGAAACATAAAATAAAACTATACTGTGCCTACCCATTTGAACAGGAAACCATGGTTCTTATTCCAATCGTATGGAAAACTCAAGCCAAATATATCAGTCACCAATGCAAAGATAGCTAAACAAAGATTGCCTGAGCTAAGGACGAGCTCCAACTGCATACGAAATTGAAAAATATAACTTGACATATATAATTTGTTGAACCGAATTATATATAATAAAGAAGTTAAATACGTTTTCAATTATTCCCACAATTTTTAACTGAAATCGTGTAGCGTGGTGTGAAGGATAATAATGACTTGATTATTTGTTAATAGCTTGTATTAGTCTTATTGCTGTTAATTATAAATCAGAAGTTTGTTATTTTAGCTCTCTCTTCTAGTTATTCTGTATCTTAGGCGGTCACTCTTGTGTCTATGTATAGTGCTTGTTAGTGTGTATCAATATAATGTTAAGTCATTCAATAATAAATTGATGAAGTCTCTTCTTTCTATTTTTTTCTCTCTCTGAGTCTTCATGCTTCTCTGCTACAACTTGTTGAGCTCTTTCTTTCATCTTGATTTCTCTTCTTCTTGATCATAGTTGTTTTTGTTTTAGAGCTCTTACACGTGGGAATGGTAAGGACAGTAAGTAAAATACTCGTGTTTTGGAATTTTATATTTTCGGAGAGGAATGAAATGGTTTAAAACTTAGCATTTGTATTTAATTATTGTAACACTAATAAAATATAAATACAAAGCTATATTTTGATGCAATTTGGAGGGAGATTAAAGTAACATTTAAATTTATTATAGATTTAATCACTCGGAAATATGAAATATACAGACTTACCTTAATCAACTTATTTCGACGACTGTCAATCTGTAGGATGCAGCAAAAATGTTACATATATATATACTTGGTGCCAGCAAATGTTAGTACTTAGTACTAGACAGTGAATAAATTTATAAGTTTATTACCTGTATATTAATATAATTTTCTGTTCCGTCAATGTACTCCCTCATCTGTATACACAAGGGAAAGTAAGAAGAAAAAGCATCAGTAAAGGTTCGTTAATATTAGTATTTTTTTAATTATAAATAGTTTTTGAAAGATTTATAATTTAAATTTAAAAATTTATAGTTCTTTTTTTAAATATAAATAATTTTTTAATTATCTAAGGTACGTTATATATATATATAAGTTCGCCATATATTGTCTTCTTATAATTATCCTTACTGTGATTAATTTTTCCAGTGTCCGATCAATTTGCACGAAATAAGCCTGCAAATCAAGGCAACAAAAAAAATGTAGTTTTGCACTATATTATTTTAGCTAATATATGACACTGGTATTTACGGTTTTATATATAATTTGAGGATGCAAGTTAAATTAATAAAGATGCATGTAACCTCCAATAACATTTCAAGCTCCTTTACATCATTTTCTTCACCGTGAATTGTTGATAAACTTGATACCTTGGATCCTAAGGTGGGGGAGATAGAAGCCTTATCAGCGGCACCTGATATACTAACCGGCGAAAGCAGCTTTCTTCTCAAGTACAGGTCAGCCATATCCTGGTCATCGTCCAATAGACGTTCAAGCTCATCTCTCACCTATACTGTTTCACAAGATCTGATAAATAACAAAATATACGTTGCAATTGAGAATTATCGGTTATATTTTTATTTTTATTTTGTTCCACATAATGAATTATGAGTTTGAAGTTTGAATCATTATATTGACTAGAGGTTATAAATGGAATAACACATTATTAGTAGAAAAACACGAAAACGGTTAAAATCTTCGTCAGCACAAAAAAGTATTTAATGAAAATGAGTCTTCAACCAAAAAACCCTTAATAGGAAAAGATAAAAACACCTTTAATGTGGAAGACTCTAGAGTTTTGACCGATGTGTCAATAGTTAAAGACCCTAAACCAGAATTAGTTAACTAATACAAATGGGTCGATAGACAATAACGTGTTTATTCATCTAATGGTCAAGGTAACAAGTATTTTTTTGTGACTTAGATAACAAGTATTGTAATTTTGAGTATTGCTATCTCAATAACAAACTTTATTATTTTTAGGAAATACGTAGCCAATACTTTTAACACTGATAACTAAATTCTAAATTTGAATTTTAAATTGTAATAATGATATAAAAATAAACTATTAACTTAAAAGTTAGCTAATATTGATAAAAATGTTAAACTTCTGACATTTTTCTTTAATTTCATATATAATTCTTTAAAACTATTTATGTAATGTTTAAAACTAGTTAATAACGTCAACATGACCACATCATTCAGAATTAAAAAAAATGAAAAGAAAAAGAACATAGACATACACAAATATACGCAAATAGAAAGAGATCGATAGGGAGGACGAGAGAAAGTGTTGGAAGACTAAAATCAAATGTGTTTAGCCTCCGGTGTAGGATGATTATTGTCAATCAGGAGATATTAAAACTAACGAACCCTTAGTTTTTATTTATTTATTTAAAGTAGACTAAAATGCACCTTATGAACCTTAGCAGTTAACGTAGACGTAGTGCACTTAAGTTTTCGAACACCATCCAAATTAAGGCTACTGACCTGCAAAATTACAGAAATTCATAAATTAAAACTAGAGAAAAGGGGAACATTTTCTTATTAAGGCCTATTAGGGAATAGGGATGTTAGTAGGTGGGGGCTTTGCCTTTTATACGAAATTAATAGTTATGTATTATAAGTTTAAAGGAAAGAAGAAAATGTAATATTTTTAAAACGTTAAAAATAAAATAAAATTGGCAGACAAAAACTAGAAATTTAATATGCTTTATCCTAATATAAATAACTAATTAGTGACAAATCACAAGCGTTATTGAATATTTTTTAAAACCCAATCAAAATCCCGTTAGATCAAGTACCAAACAAATCCCCTTATATCTTAAAAAATACATTGAATTTCTTGTAACACTAACATTTCCGGAGTAAATCAATGCAATTAATTTAGAAAAATAAAAAGGGTAACGTGGCACTAACTTTACCACAAGTAAGAAAATGTCAGTCTAATTTACTCCAATAATCAACTTAATTAATGTAACGAATAGGGCTAAGATACTGTATGCACCTTGTTAGTCAGCTTTTCCAGCGAGAGATATGTAGCCATTTCTAATTCTGTTGTACGTGCAGCTAGAAAACTACAAATGGCTTCTAGGGCTACCTCCAGTGCTTGAAATTCCAAGGTTGAGTTGTCTAGATGGCCTAACTCAGATAATTAAGAATGATTAAGAAAAAAAAACAAACGAAGAAAGAAAGAAAATAAAAGAAAATATATATAATATACAACATACGAGCCAATCGCCTTTTGAGTTCTTCAACAACAGGGACTATATTTTCATCCAGTGGATCTCGGAGAAATACCTATCCACAGCTTAGTCACAAAAACTGTATTCACACACACACACAGAGATCACAGAAGAAGCTATTTTGGACTTGGTGACTCTGTATATGTTTGGGGAGAAAGTTATAACTTATAATAAAACCAATCATTCTAATTAACAAAATAGCGTATAAACATAAATAACGTTTTGAAACTTATTACATAATTTTTTTTGGTGTATATCTTATGACGATAATTACGCAGAAGTCATTTAAAACTATATTAATTATTCTACCAAAAAATGAGTGTATGTATATAATATTAAATTTTAATAAATTACATATTATACTTTTAGTAAAATAATATTTTTCCTATGATTAAAATAAATTTATTTTAATTTGTTTTTCAATTAAATATTAACTTCCACATAAGAGATGATAACATTAGCAAATTAAATTTTCATCCTACTCCGAGGCTTGGTTTCTTTTAAAAACTTGAAATAGATATTTATATATGTTTTTTCAAAGTACAATAAGCATTCACTTAATGCTTGATTAACAAAAATATTTTTTTATTTATGCTTATAATTTGAAAAAACTATAGGGGTATGTTTTAAAAGTAAAGAAAGTGCTTTTTAAAATTAACTCGTAGGTATCTATGAAAAAGTAAAAATTCTAATATAATTTCATATATTAATAATTTTTTATGTGTATTCTTAATGAAATTATTGATGTTAAATTTTATTTATAATAAAATTTTAAAATCTATTATAATTTTTTTAAATTTAAAAATTTATTTTAATAGAAACAGTTGTTATTACTTGAATTTATTGAAAGCTACTTTTAATTTAATTTAATTTATCAAACATAGGTGTTAAGATTTTTAAAAATCTTATTTTAAAATATAATTTCGGTAAATTATTTGTAAAAAGTAAAAGTTTTGTTGAACTAGTTTAAATAAAAAACAATTTATGATATATTTATATAAATATAAATATAAGTAAAATTAAGGGTTACTATTAAATTAAATTTATGCAATTATTTAAAAAAAACATAAATTTATATTTTAATTTTGATAAGTCAATATGTAATTTTTTTTTGGTGTCTAGTCAATATATCAATATATAATTTAATAAACAATATACACAAACATAACACAAGTTTTGTCTAGTTATCATCTCATATATATATATTTTGGTGGGAGCTATGTTATGTTATTTTTATGATCTTATCCCTTCCCGGTTCTGACAGCCACCCGTAATCCGTTACATATTTTTCAAAATTTTCCTGCCTGCAGGTAATAAGAAAGGGTGTGCAGCTTCATAGAGACTCAGAAATTAAACTCATAACTGACCTCTTCAGATGTGATAATTGCTTTGATATGCTGCAAATGAAGAAAAATAACTGAGATAGGGAATGCATTAAACATTAATTAAGAACATTTATAATAATGTCGTGTTGAATGTGAAATTTTAATTAATCTTCTAACAACTTGATGTATTACCTCCAAGTTAAGCAGAATAGCCTTGTCTCGACCTAGAATTGCTGACGGGTAAGAAAGTAGAGGGTCTAGAATCCGAAAATCACGATAATGAATCTGAGCTAGATTCATGATGCGATGCTTGTCCACATCGACGATGGAACAGTGACCCTTAGAGTTGAGCACAATCCAATTTGTGCTGCTCCTGGACTGCGAATGTGATTTCTCCTTCATCATGACATAATAAATCTGCTTCTCTCCACCATTAGCTTCACCAAGGAACTGACCTACGTAGAAACTAGAAACTCTACTCTCTACTCCACTCCACTCTTGCTTATATACACACAAATAGTGATTACTTAATCGGTGTACACGCAGAGTTGTCTTCTCACGTATACGACTTCTTCCACTGCATGAACGAAGAAGAAGCGGACATTATATGAATTGGATGACGTTGTATAATATAAGTAGAAGAGTTCTGGAGGTACGTTATGATTATGTATATGAACGGGAATTATATATATTAGTTGTTTTTTGAAATTATATATAGCTATATACCGCTTGTCTTAGGTCGTTGTACTAAATGACAGAGATGACTAACTAACACATAGAGATGATATGGACTATCCAGCCGCTGGTGGCCAAAGGTTACGTACTAAATTAGTCCTGCAGCCGCTCCTACTTGACCTATCCTTCAAAATATTCTCTATCTTTTATTTTTGTTGTTATGCTTTATTTAGTAATATATGCATACATATGATCGTGACAGGCTAAAAAGAATACATTCTTAGGAATATATCAATTATAACCAGTCAAATTATTCCATATCTATTCCAAAAATATTTCCAATATCGTATAATATAAACAAACAACACTTTTTGCTAATACTAGTCATTACTCAAATGTAATACTTTCAAGTCTAAAACTTAAAATAGTGGGAATAAATTTTTAGATAAAGTAATTGTGAATTAGTGATTTAGATAAAATATAGAATATGATTTGATAATTTAAATTTTTCTTTGCACCTGCAATTATGTGATAATAAGTGATGTGAAGAGTTTCCCCCAAAATCTAGGTCGATATGAGGATGCGCATCTGATCAAGCATAATAGGGATATCTTCTTCTTTAGCCCTCAGCTAGAAAAAGTTACCATCTTTTCTATGTTGTAATTCAAATGAATCAGCAAGTACCCAAAACCAATTTATTTCTTTAATTGAAGATTAATCTACCGAGCTTATTGAGCATAGCGATTTTTTCCAAAATAAATTTCATCTAAAATATTAGGAAATTTATCCGGCATGACAGCGCCATAACGAAAGTGGGTGCGTGAAACATGGTGTGACACAGCCACACAGGTGAGCAAATTGCCAAAGTCATTATTGTCTTCTAACGTGGGTTTAAATGACAAAAACAACCTTATATAAAAGGGCAAAAATTAAAGACGGAAATGACTTGCTTAGAAATTGAGAATAAGGGGAGGGGAACTAATGAGGCAGGGGGTAATGGAGCTGATATAGGGAGACGTATAATTGTGTTGCTTAGAGGGTAAAGGTTGTCAATAACCGCAACTGTTGGATTATTAAATCAAGTTATAACTAACCGCCATATGAAACATCAATAAGAATGAAGAAATTAAAAGAAAGATCATGAAGGCTATTATCATTAAGTTGATAGAATTGGAATTCAAATTGAATTCTTCATCATGAAAGAAAAAGAGTTCAAATCAAAGTTAAAGGAGAAGTTCAAATTAAACTCAAACTCTATATTCTAGAATATTCAAAAAACATAAAAGCAAGAAGAATTCAAGTGCATATTTACTTCTTCATATATAAGTTTTTTCTTAGTTATTAAGAATCTTACGCTTATATAAAGGGCTTAGGTAATATGTTATAACCTATCTCTCCTCTTGTACAAGTTCATATTTTTATGAATGAAAGTTGTTATGAATTCTTGGTGAATATAATATTGTTTATGTGAGTTAGAGCGATCCTGGACAAATTACTGTGGGCTTCTTACTTTCATTTGGTATCAGAGCTGGTTAATCCAGCGTCTGGTTTTAAAGAGTTTGTGAGGTGGGAGAGTTCTCACTTTTAGTCAGTATGACAAACACATTCAATATAGTGTGGTCCGGTCCCAAGTTAGATGGAAAACTTGATTATAATTATTGGGAGACTTTGATGTCTACCCATTTGAAGGCCCAGGACCTGTGGAACTTCATAGAACCAAGTTTGCAAGAAGGAGCAGATGTTGTCCAGCAGAGGAGAGATCAGTTGGCGTTGTCTCAAATTCACCAAGGAGTTGATTATACGGTATTTGGCAAAATAGCAAATGCCAAAAGCGCAAAAGAAGCATGGAACACGTTGAAGCTGTCATACAAAGGTGTAGATAAGGCGCAGAAGGCGAAGCTGCAGTCCTTGAGAAGAGAATATGAAAGGTACGAGATGTCTAGCTCAGAAACTGTTGAGCCATATTTTACTCGTGTTACAGATCTTGTCAATAAGATGAGGGTCTATGGAGAAGACATGCCCGATAGCAAGGTGGTGGAGAAAATACTTCGCACCATGCCAATGAAGTATGATCATGTGGTGACTACAATCTTAGAGTCCCATGATATGGAGACCATGATGATTGCAGAATTACAAGGAACCATGGAAAGCCACGTCAGTAGAATATTGGAGAAGACAGAAAAATCAACCGAAGAAGCCTTGAAAAGCAGAGTAAATTTAAACAACGTTGTTGAATCATGTCATACACAAGAAAGTAGGGGTCGTAGTTTCAATTATCAAAGTAGAGGTAGAGGAAATTTCAGAGGTAGAGGTCGTGGCAATTACAACCAAGGAAGAGGTAATAATTTTGCTCTTTCTAATCAACAAAGAGCAGGAACAAATTTCAGACCTGTCAATCGAGGAAGAGGCCGAGGTAACTTTTATCAAGAAAGATCGAATTTCAATTGCTTTCAATGCGGAAAGTATGGCCACAGAGCAGCAGATTGTAGATTCAGAATGATGAACAACAACCAAG
>JASCZI010181662.1:4260-17486 GCA_036250425.1 Stylosanthes scabra
TCAGATCATTCCCTGGAATTTTCCTCTTGTCATGTTTGCTTGGAAGGTTGGACCGGCATTGGCCTGTGGCAATACTATTGTCCTCAAAACCGCTGAGCAGACACCATTGTCAGCTTTGTATGCAGCAAAACTATTTCATGAGGTGGGACATAATTCTGTCAATGGAACCCTGCTCATTTACTTGTTTGAAAGATATGAAGAGACATAGTTAAAATTAAAATATCTTTGATGATCAATCTTCCAAATTCATAATCTGTTTGGCAGGCTGGACTTCCTGAAGGTGTTTTGAACGTGGTATCGGGCTTTGGTCCCACTGCTGGTGCAGCTCTTGCAAGTCACATGGATGTGGATAAGGTGCTAAAATATTTTAGTTCTGCAGTAACATTAGTTTCATTTTTTTAATGTCTATGTTACTTAAATTAGTTTCTTCTGTAGTCAACTAGATGCCAAGAATATACTTCAGTCCATGTCCCCCTCTAGTCTCATGAAATTCTATAGCAAATTTCATTGCCAATTTTCAATTTCATGTTTAGTACTTAATTTTTATTCCATCTGATTATTGGACATCTAGACATGATAATAATGTCTTCATAGCCTGAATTTTGGATAATTGTTTCTTTCGCAGCTTGCCTTTACTGGTTCTACTGATACCGGGAAAGTTGTCCTTGAGCTAGCAGCTAGAAGCAATCTTAAGCCTGTAACTCTGGAGCTTGGTGGAAAATCTCCTTTTATTGTATGTGAAGATGCCGATGTAGATCAGGCTGTTGAGCTTGCACACTTTGCCTTATTCTTTAATCAGGTATATATAAATATAGAATTCCTTGGATAAGAACAATTATCTTTCCATAGGATCAAGCAGATTTTGATTGGTTCTGGTTGTAAAAATTCAGGGACAATGTTGCTGTGCTGGTTCCAGGACATATGTACATGAACGTGTATATGATGAGTTTGTTGAGAAAGCAAAGGCTCGTGCCTTGAAACGTATTGTTGGTGATCCATTCAAGAGTGGAATAGAGCAAGGTCCTCAGGTAAAAGTCTTAAAGTTGTAGTGATTGCTATCTGAAATGCACATAGAATGCTACATTGCTGCCAATTTCATAGTCCATTGTGTCAAGCTATGCCTATACTGATGATTTCACTTATGATAACAATTATCAGATCGATTCAGAACAATTCGAGAAGATACTGAAGTATATCAGATCCGGTGTTCAAAGTGGAGCTACACTCGAAACCGGGGGAGATAGACTTGGCAGCAAGGGCTTCTATGTTCAGCCTACCGTCTTCTCCAATGTTCAGGTATATCATTTTTTAGTTGCTCTTCCATAATCCATATTATAAATGGAGGCTGAAGTACAACCTCCTATTGTATTTTGTTACAATTAACAGGATGGAATGCTGATTGCAAAGGAAGAAATTTTTGGCCCGGTCCAATCCATACTAAAATTCAAGTGAGTAATCATTTGTCTAGGATGATTTATTATGAGGGTAAATCATAATCATTTGTCTTCCATGTTTTGGTTCTTGCACTAATCTCAGGGACCTCGAGGATGTTATTCAAAGGTCGAACAACACGCGCTATGGACTGGCAGCAGGGGTGTTCACGAAGAACATAGATACGGCGAACACCTTGACGAGAGCATTGAGAGTTGGAACAGTTTGGGTGAACTGCTTTGACACATTTGATGCAGCAATCCCATTTGGTGGTTACAAGATGAGTGGACAAGGAAGGGAAAAGGGTGAGTATAGTCTCAAGAATTACTTGCAAGTCAAGGCAGTTGTTACCCCTTTGAAGAACCCTGCATGGCTTTAGGCATTACCATTACCATTACTACTAGATCAATAAATAGGAGGAATTCCAATGATGGTGATAATGAAAAATTTTCCTGTTTATTTGCTTTGTACACATGTGACATTGTTGATGATTGGTTTTTCCTGAGTAAGTTGTCATAGTTCTCTTAACACTACTCTTTAGTCTTTGTCTCAATCTCTTCCCTCTACAATTTTTCCTCTGTAATAAAAAAAAGAGAAAAAAAAATTTACTGGTGGTATTTCTTTGTTTTTCCTGATTAATTTGTATGAAATTCAAGTCTAATATAAACCAACTGTTTTCTGGCATTAAGATATTCTGTTTATATGGTGTATCATTTTAACTAATTTATTTCTTTTCCCCCATATTTTTTTTTCCAAACCAGTATTTTTATAATTTCAGCTCTTAATTTTATTGGTAAAATTTGTTTAAAACTCAATTCATTTTTGGGGCTCATTTTATTTGCTTAGTTATTTTCTAACATTGTAAATTCAGAATTTGAAAGTCGTGACTCGTTGAAGTTATTATACTATGAAATAGTTGTGAAGATTCGCAGTTCGAGGGTTGTGAAGAAATATACAAAATATAATTAACAAAAACTTAGATAAATTATAATATATTAATGTCTTATTTAATCATCCAAGATATATTAATATATATGTGAACATGTGGTTTTGGCAAATCAAGTCATTTATTTTTATGCTAAATAGAATATTATTTCGATGTTAAATAGAATATTATTTATGTGTAATTTTTTATACTATTTGACACAAAAATAATATTATATTTAGCATAAAAATAAAGCACTTGATACAACTTAGTTAGTCAAAATCACTTGTTTAAATAATATTATTCTTTATAAAATAAAATTAGACTACAGCATTGAAATGTAATTAAATGCGATTAAAAAATATTAATTAAGTTTTATTAAAATATAATTAATTATATAGAAAACATGCATATGACTTAGATCATGGCCTCATGGGGTACATGACATAGATAGATAATATTTTGCAAAGATAAAGACATAAAGATATGGAATACGAATATGGATATGGATAAATAGGTCCTCGTGAGTTGATCCGTGGCGGCACACTCAGTCACAGTCACTGCCCTCTTTTTCTGTCTCTTTCCCTCCTAATCTGCCTTTTAAGTTTTATCTTCGTGGTAAGGTTTTGAATATATTTTGTAAGGACTTTGCAGCTTACTGAAGGATGGTTCCAACTTCTACTTCCTTGGGCCATCATTGCTGATAGCCCAACTCAAACTTTGGGCTTTTTACCCAAAAATGATTTGAGGTGTTTTGGACGTAATTTGGTTTGAAGGAGTGTTTTTGTATTTATTAGGCTTTGTTAAGGAAAAAAACACAACACCTGGCTGAGAAATAAGTGGTGGAATAGAACCAAATATGAGTTGGCCTTGGCCCTGTTGGTTTACCAAAAAAAACTTTATCTGTTAACCAAAAATAAAAAAATCAAATATGTAAGCCGATAAGAAAAATTCTTACTCAGCTTTAGTTTACATTTTACAACTGTATATTGTTATTTTATCATATTTTTTTCTCTCTTTCTTAATTATTTTGTGATAAGGGGGAAAAAGGTATACTTTGTATATAGAAGAATTTCTCCAAAAGATAACATGAAAGAAATTAAGAGGACCCTAAATCTCTAATACCCATTTTAAGAGTTGCGTCCCACATGGTTATATATGCTATGACAGTGACTTTGCCATATATGTCATGTGTTTGCTGTTGCCGAAGGTTCCAAGCAAGCAAAATTAAAAAGGCTTCTGTTTATGCTCTTTGTCTACTTTCTATTCCCATCCTTTAAATTAAAGTTTGGTATTAATTAAAATAATTTCAAAGTTGTTATTGAAATCTACAATTCTAACGTTCTATTCAGATGGATCTGGCCTGTGCTGGGCACATGGTGTGCACCACTGTTCATTACAAGTTATAACAACATGCCTGTTTAAGGATTTATATATAAATAAATATATACGAAATGAAAGATGATAAAACCTGTTTTTTATAATGTTAACATCATTTCACAACTATGTGATGAAACTTGAATATAATGCTTGTATATAATATAAATATATGAACTATTGTTATTGTAGATACATATATAAAATTACATTATATATATTGACTTGACCATATTGAATGTTCTATTGACCTTTTTTGACTCCATCAGTTCTGAAGCCAAAGAATAATAATTGAAATCACAACATTATTGTTATTAGTATTCACCGTTCCCCATTCAGGTGAAGAAAATTAATTTTTTTATATAAAAAAAAAGAAAATTAGAAAAAAAAAAAGTATGAGAAAAAATATGTTAAAAATATTTATGTATTATTTTTAGTGGCATTCTGGTGGCATGACTTTAAATCTGTTCTTGTCAGCACAATAGGAGTAAAACATGAGCTTCCTTCTAGCCCAATCAAGGGCTGCCATCTGTTGCTGTGAGAGCTTGGTGAATTGAGGTCCATTAACAGGGTCTAGCCCTGAAGCAGAAGAAGTGGTGGATTTAGAGCACTGTGCTGGATCAGAAGTGCATCCAGTAAGTTCCATCTCTGAGAATGAAACAACAAAAGGTGCATACTTATAATCAACTGGGTATTTTCCACCATGTGTGGCCCATTCTGAACCATCCCATATTGTTGCATACACTGACATTGGTTTTGATGGGTAAACTGAACCCTGCTTGAATTCCCTCACTGGAATGTTGTCCACTAGGAACCTACAATAATCAAATAATTCAAAGAAATTAATAAACTCTATAACATATGTTACTCTGTTTTGCTATATTGATTAGGGTTATTTTCTTACAGTGTATGATAACTGTTCCACAAGATGGTATAGTAATGGTACTCCTTTGTTGGATCAAACCAGAAGTAGAACTTTTCTTCCCTTCCAGTGCTCACGCTTCCATTGGCATACACATTTGTTTGGATAACCCAATCGTTCCTCTTGTCATGCCCAAGAAGTTCAATATCAATCTCATCATGGTTATGTGGGAATTTATCTGCATTAGACAACTGATCACATACATACACTTTATCTAGTTAGTTTATTTCCAAACCATTATTATATTATTAGAGTAAATTAGAAAATTTGATAAGCTAGCTTATTAGCTTACATAGAAGGCAACTACAACTCCAGATGATAAACCAGCTGGTAATTTGATTGCAGCACTGAAGAATCCATAGTAGTAACTGCTTTTAGACACCAATCCAGATCCTGAAGTTGTAGAACAAATTATGAATATATATAGAGTTTGAAAGTTTGGATAATTTTAATATATACTAGCAGCTTAACAGGCACCGTAGGTACCTGAGAGTTTGTCGAGGGCGAGAGTGGCGATGGTCCCGTTGCTAAGAAGGTTGACATTAGAGGCACCAAAAGCATTAGAGAAAGCACGATCAATTGGAAGACGAGGGAAGGAATTGGTGAAGGGTGTGACAGTTGGAGGTGTGAAGGGCCTGGTTCGTGAGGAAACCAGGTTTAGTAGTAAGCAAAAAGTGGTTATTAGGAGAGGTGAGAAGAGAAGCTTGTGTTGCCAAATTAGTGCCATGTTTAGTATGCTATGGACTATGGAGTAAGAAAATGTGCTATATTCTTTGCCTATATATTGGGCTGTGGACGTGTGGTGGTGCCTTCATTTTAATAGGGATTCATAGTAATCTCTTTTTGCTTAGTTGTTTTGTAGCTGGCTAATATTTTTTGCTTAATTGGCTAATATATATTTTTCCGGGTTTGTTAAGTGATTTGATTTGGTGGGTATGTTGGATTTTTTTCTTTCTTAAATTATACCAATATATTAAGGGTTAATTTATTCAAATTAAAATTAATTTACATTTATCATTCTATATTTTTTTAAATATTAACATAAAAATTTTATTTTTCAGTAATATAATAATACATATAATATTATTCTTTAAATTATATTTAAGAATTTATTATTAGCTATAAATTATTGCATATATAAATGAGAGATTTAATATTTATTTAAATGAACGAATAAGTCAATAATAATTGGAGAAATCCAAGTTGTGTTGGATGATGAAAAGAGTCATGTGGGTATGATTTCCTTAGGTTTGGGCGTTTGGCAGGGCTTGTGGTGTGTGGGGTTGGCCTAAAGTTAGGGTGGCCATGGAAATCGAGTGAGACATCTTGTTTAATGTTTGATGGGCACTCCCACCCTTAATTCCTCTCACCTATAATAAACAACTCAAATTATAGAAATGATCGCTCATCAATATTATTATTTCTTGTACTTGTTTTATATTTGAATTAATACTAATTATTGTTATTTTATTTTTTTTACTAAAATATTGTTCTATGCTATTATTTAATTTGTGCCTTCATTTTAATCCATTATAGTTTGAACTTTTTTTGACCTTATATTTGATAGAGATCAGTCAAACTATGAATATTTGGTCAATGAAAAATAAATATTATTTTATTGTTGAGGTTTAAATGTGAATAAATATTAAAATTAGTGTCATCAAACAAAAAAAGTGAAAAATTTATAAGATAAAAGACTCATTTACTTAATATTTTAAAATTTTAAATTAAATATAGTGTCTTTTCATTTTATATATTCTTATTTGGTTCCTTCCGCAGTAGATTGAATCGAAAACAAGAAGGTGTGACATTGTTGTAAACTTGTAATTATTGTAGGTGTGATCCGATTGGAGGCAACTCATTCTAAGTTGAAAGCGCGTAGGAACGTCGTCTTCTTGATTGGGATTGGAATCATTTTTTGCATATCAATCAACAATAATCACTTTTTCGATTCCTTCTAATTAAATCATTAATTATCCATTCTTCTTTTCGCTCTCACCAACCATACTCTCATACTCCACTATTAATTGTCAACAAAAAAAAAAAAAAAAATACTCCACTATAATTATTTGCTTCATCCCTACAAAATTATTTTTTTTGTTATTATTTTTTGGTTTTCTTACTTAAGGATTTGGATCCAAGTTTTTTTTCTTTTTTAGTATTTGGGACTCTAATAAGAAAAAAAATTATAATGTAGTCCTCTCATAGCATATTAAATCATTCAATAATTTTATTTATATACCAAAATCAGCCATCAAATTAGTCATTATATAAAATATACACTAAAAATAAATTAAATTATACATATATTTTATATTTTTATGTATATTATACACCGATAACTAATTTAATGACTGACTTTGGTGTATACCTAGTATAAGTCTAAATCATTTGACATTTGACAACAAAAATGATTGTTTCCCAACAAAAATCCGGCACTATATAAATGCCCAGGTCATTCCAAATTCAATTTCCATGATGAAAACTGGTAGTTGCCCAGTTGGTAGGTAAATAAACAGTTAAATAAATAACTCAAGAGAATCAAATGAGAGATCCATGAGCTTTTATTAATTAATTTAACGATATATTCTCCTAACAAGCTAATTTAAAAAGAAAGAAATGCATGGTTAGTGAGATAACAGAAAATGTCAAAGTATCTTTATGTCTGAAAGTGACCAAATCTGACAGGAGTGACTTAGCTGGCATGCAGAGGAATCTCATTCCACTTATATTTCATGCAAAATATTTCCCTTTTAGTAATATCAAATATTTAATTCAAGTATTTTAATAAATAATTCTTAAATAATTACAAAATTAAAAGTTGCATGCATCCCATAAATGGAAAAGGACATTCATGAATTGAAGGCGGTGGTTATGCATATTTGTGGCACTCTGAAATCTCAATTTACTCTCCTCTTCTCTTCTCTTCTATTCTGCTCTTCTGCACTCAATTGCTGACTGAGTCATAAATAGCTGAAAGGAAATTAAATAAAAACAAAAGGTACAGATAGAGGTAGAGATGGAGATAGAATCCAATAGGATGCAGCATTCTAAAATGGAGAAATATATTTATCTTGTTTTCTCAAACTAAAGGCGGCCAATAATTAGGAAGAAAAAAAAATTGATGACACAGAATGTTGATTGATGGCAATGCAAGTTGGGCCAGCTTGCATATATATGCTTGATTGCTGTTACTTTCTATTTAGAGACTTGGAGTTTAGTGTTATTAATTATGCTTAGCCTCAACTTGAGCTTTATCCCATTCTTGTTGAAAGTTATGTTTGAGCTCTACCTCAATTCTATTTTTCAGTGTTTTTCTTCTCTTTTGTATTTTCAAATCTTTATTCACAATCACCACGTCAACTATTTTTGTTAGAAAATTTGTTTTAGTTCTTGTGTGTCTATAAATAGGTAATTAGTAATTTGGGATAAGTAATTAGGTAATAGTCAAATTTTCACCAGTCAATAAAATGTGACGGTTTAAATTCTCATTCTGGTTCTTCTATATTGGGACTAGGATAGTATGATGTAGGCATCATCATTATATTGGGTTTGCATGAGGTATCATTAAAAAATTTCACATTTTTAGAAAATTGGAGAACAAATAGTTAAGGAATGGCATGTGCTCTGATAATTGTAAGAAGAACGTGAGAGGATTTGCTTTTGTTTGTTTATGTGTGACAAGGAAGTTCTATTCTTGTGCTACAAGTAAAGTATGTGATCTGCTTTTGTTTGTTATTTTCAATTCTAAGAACATGTTTCTCATAATTAATTCCAAATAATAGTAGATCATTTCTCCCTCATTCTGTTCTTGATCATTTATTGTGATGATGAGATATCAAGTGCCTTTTCCAGAATATGTAACACTTGCACTATAGAGGGCCTTTGTTCCTTGAGCCCTATGCAAGCCAAAGCTAGCTTCATTACCATGCCAAATGCCTCTATACAATACTCTCCTTTGAGTTTAGGGTCTGCGAATCCCGAAATATCGCCGCCTCTAGCAGAATATTTGGCCTGAAAAAGCAAATCCATGGATGAATTAGGTTAAATGTTAGTTTGTTTGGTGATCATAAAAAAAATGTCATTTCTCACCATTTTACTGAGTGACATTGGTCTATGGAAATTGGTGTCAAGGACCCTTTGTCCTGATAGAAGCTGCAACAACACTATGCCAAAGCTATAAACATCTCCAGAGGCATTCACATGGTGATTTGTCCTATACTCAGGATCTATATACCCAAATGTTCCTCTTACTTCTGAGCTTACATAGGATTGTCCAATATCCATAACCTTGGACAAACCAAAGTCTGAAAGTTTTGCTTGGAAATCTCCATCTAGAAGAATGTTTGCTGGCTGATAATAAACCATACATTGCAAAAGATTCAAACAGATATAAGTTTTTGTCCCAGTTCTGATTACTTGATCAACAAGAAACATGAAATTATTGTATTTGTATACCTTTATATCGCGGTGAACAATGCAGCCACCTGGGTAGGTGTGGAGAAACTTAAGGCCTCTTGCACTATCAACAGCAATCTCTAGTCTTTGAATCCATGAAAGAACTTTTTCATAGTCTGCCACAGTTAACTAATCAGTTCAAGAACTTCTATGGACAGAGGAAGCTTAGACTACAAGGAAAAATTAATACCAAATAGCCAATGTGAGAGGCTTCCATTGTAGCACAGTTCATAGACTAGGAAGCATTCAGATTCATTGTTTTCGCAGTATCCGAGCAGCGCAACAAGGTTCGGATGTTTAACATGGGAAAGGCTTTTCACTTCTCTAACAAATGTTTCCATGTAACTTTCATTGGTAATATGCTTCACTGCAACATGCAGACCATTGGAGAGTATACCTTTATACACTTTCCCTGGAAAGAAAGAAAAGGAGAATTTTTTCAATTCATTTTACATGTTTTTTCATTTATGAATACTATTATCTCAGCTTAATATGAACATGACTGTGGTACAATTTCTATGAAGACAGTTTTCTTTGCTAACTTAATCTGATCATAAATGTAAATGCAGAAAATTAACAACATTGTGAATCCAACTCAAGGCATATTCTTACCTGCTGCGCCTTGGCCAATGAAATTCGCGGCGCTGAGATTGTTAGTCGCTACATAAACATCCTTCAAAGTTATTTTAAGTGATGCTGAATCCTCATAATCTGAATTAGATCATATCATGATGTCAAATAAGAGATGTGGAAATAGTTGTTTCAAGAGCATAAGAGAAATTTTCAAAGGCTCTTTCTTCATGAGTACCTTCTAGTAATGTGGGGATTTTAGCACCTCTTTTTCTTCTAACAGAAAATGCAACTGCTGCAAGAAGTACTGCTACTACTATGACTCCAGTTAAAGCAAAGCCTAGAATCTTGAAACCTGTATTCATCATATCCTTTAACATAATCTATTATGACTCAGAAAGTAATTTTTTTGTTATGAATCTGAGAGAACGTTTGTCTCATATCATATGTATATGATAGTTACTGGAAAATAGGTACCTGGCTTAGCATTGCCCTCCCTTGCTTCTACTTCTTGCTTATCTGTGAGAGGTTCATCAACATGCATATTAAGTCTATAAACATTATAGTTTGAGTTTTAAGATCATTGCATTAGTTTTTTAATATGTATACTAAAACCTTAAATGACATTTATATCAAACTACAGTTTTAAGACCTCACCTTCAGAAATGGTGTTCCCCCCTATGCAGTTATAAACTTTCTGGATTGATTCTCTATCATAAACTTTGATGCTTGTCATTGAGATTAGAACAGCAAACCTGCAAACATCATCACTGAAACTCTCTGATCTTACAACTATATTTTCCCATGATTCCAAGCATGAACTGCAGTTTCCATTTGGCTTATCATTCATACAATCTTCATCTAGTCTCCTTAAATTTTCACCAAGCTTGTTGGTGACATCCATAACAGTGTAATCAGAGCAACCGCCGGTTCCCCTTGTCAACTTCTTGACCTCGCCGCAGAGCTTGAAATTCTCCCACGACACGAAGCAGTTTTCTTGCTCTGAGGAGTTCAAGAATAGCTTTCCAGTTTTGTTGGCATGAAGCCCCAAGGCATAAAGGTAATCATCAAAAAGTGGTTCACAACAGCTACTGATGAATCCTCCCCAACTTTGATGTTCACAGTTTGAGTTATTCAAAGTTGAAGAATATTGAATGTTAAGGACACAATTGCTGCTGGCAGAATAAGATTGAGAACACAAAAGAATAAAGGTATTGAATAAAAGCAAGAACCCTTTCCATTGAAACATCATTACATTAGAGCTTGATGGGAAATCTAACATGGTCTGCATGTTGAATTCGATGTAAACAATAAATGGTTACTAATACTAAACTATGAAAATGTCAAACATTGTGACACATTTTAGATGAAACCAATATATACAAGTAAAATACGTTAAGAGTAGGTGGCATGAGAGACTACTTTGGAGTTTGGAATATGTGAACTTAAATTAAAAGGCATGAGAATTGAGCAAATGGCTTCAAGGGGGTCCTTATTATCGTTTTCCTCTATTTAGCCAAAAAAAATATGTACTTTTCAACCTGCCGCTTCTGCCTTTGGAGTTTATGTATGTAACATTTCTATTTTCAGCTACGCGTAGCTTGTTATATTTCCATATGGGAACAAGAAATGCCGGTTGTATCATGCATTGGAATCAATTTTTTAAAAAAATTATTATTATTATTATTATTATTATTTTAAAAGGCATATGTGGTATGCTAATTTCGGTTAGACTAAGATTAAACTATATTTTTTAGGGTAAAAGATTTAAGTTAAATGCAAATAAGGTTAACTATCAAAGATTGAGTTAGTATGATCAAATTATCCAAAAAATATATTATAAAATATAATATTGTGATTACACCCTTCTCTTCTCTATTCTCATGTTGTATGTTTTGTTCCGTATTACATGTACACCAAATAAGATACACTAGTATTATTACTTTTTTTTTGTCTTTGCATAACAATCAAGCTCTATTTTAACTAAATATTTGTATTTATATATAACTGGTGTCTTTGGATAATTCGAAAAACCTGTCCAGAGTTTGTAATCATTTTGAAGTTAGGGTGACACCCCATTACCTGGCGCTGCTAAGGACTAAAGACTCAGCACTGTTCAATTGACAAACAAGAAAAACGGTCATCACTGAAGTTCTAACTTTTGCACTATACTCAACATGACAAAAAGTGCAGCCTTTTCATTAAAGGAAACGAATTTATCCAAAAACCTAATTGATCCTTGGAGCAGTACAGACTGGAAAAATTACATTAAATTGTTTATGGCTAATCGGTCAAGCAATCAATTTACAATTTAGGATGAATACATGGGGACGGTGGTAAAAATCTCAATCCAGCAGAACTCTAAACCTAAAATCCTGCCAGAAATCATCATTTCGACCTCAAAGCAAGCCCTGTCTCTACCTTTTTTATTTCAAAGATAAGCATCCTCCACATCTTGAGAACAAACATTTCAGCTTCTTCATCTAAAATTATTTGAAGACGTTCTAGCATCTGGGATGCCTTCACATGTTCTTGTGTACTGGAAACAATGTAATCTATCAATGTATTTTCTTCTTCTCCCAAAAACTCTTGGATCTTCTTTGAAATCCATGGTCTCATTCTATCGTGCAACTGATGCTGAAAAAATATATAAAGTCAACAATATAGAGCACAATGAACTTAATTTTTTCTTCTCGGCTATCCACCAAAATATAAATGACAATAAATATGTAAGAAATCTTCAACTCAATCAGCACAAAAAATTCAAGAAAATTTTCTGAACCCAGAAAGTATCGTCTAGGGGGCTCCTCTATCCATAGACCATACTAATCCATTGTGCACTCTATCCAGTTATTAATATTTTGCAATTCTAAAATAATTGCACAAAATAGACTATGAAGAATAGGTTACAATGTTCTTTCTAAACGAATTGTGGTAAGTCATTCTGTAAAATCATTCAATAGAATCTTCATAAAAAGTTTTAAAAACATTTCATATGGTGCCCTCAATTACTGAATGCCAAAAATATACTCTAATAGAAAGCAGAATATGCTCAACCTTTCTTTCCACACCCCCTCTTCCCCCTTTCTTTTTTCCCCTCTTAAAGTAAGGTATTTACCCTCTCTCTCATCCAGCACCATATGGAAAAGAGGTTTAACAGATATCTTCCAGATATATCAAGAGCAAGTAGTTGTACAAGTGCAAAATGCATCCACAGTTAAGGATCACATACCTTGTCATAAACTGTCCAGTTTATCTCATACGAGAACAGTTCCTCCTTGGTCTTTGGTATCATATCAATTAACTGTTTTGCATCCAAGAGTCTCTTGTTATCCGAAGTCTTTACTTTTTCCAATCCATGATCTCGATCTCTGTCACGGTCAGTTTTCTCCTTGTGGTCATCTCTGTTGTGGGTGCCATCTTCATCACTCCTGTCCCTGTCCCGGTGATTAGACTTCTCACTTGAACGCTTACTTCTATCTCGTTCTCCATCAAGCTTCTCTTCTTTCAGATTGGCATTGGATATACGCTTTGCAAATTCTG
>JASCZI010181664.1:17558-43188 GCA_036250425.1 Stylosanthes scabra
GTTTCAACGTGCATCTTTGCTATTTTTATCAGACCCTGCAATAGAACACAAGTAATGTGGTTATTCAAATAACATGAACCAGATTTATAATAATTGACGAGGCGATTTTAAACTTACTGCTACCATCATTTTCTCCTGCTTCATTCTCTTGCATAGCGTTTCCCCCGTCCAGTATTGGATCCACGGAGGTTGCGCTGCCGCATCTCGGTTATTCTTCCCGAAATGGGTCTCATGGAAGTATATGACCATCAACGCATTGCAGCAGCCACTAACAGACTTCACATTATTTTTTTTGGCCTTCTCTATCTCCTCGAGGAGGAAGCTATGAACATGGAGGGCCCAGTTTTTGTTTCTTGTGTTCTCGAGATCGAACAAGGTAGGGAGTGCTCTTGGTGTGACGTTTGGAGCCTAGGTGGGAAGGAGGAAGCATTTCTGGATGTAGAGCAAAAAGACTCTCTTGAACAAGACCTTGTTTTCTTCCGTGTCAACCTTGGTGTTGAATATAAGGCTTGATAGGGCAGCTTGTGTTTTTCCCTGAAAGAACTTGTAAGCATCATAATCCTCCCCACTCAGCTCTCTTGGTGTAATCTTCTCGTCGTAAATTGAGCCTAAAAAAACGAAGCGGATATTAGTATACAAGGAAAATGGATTCATAATTCAGAAGATTAAGCGGACTGTTAAGAAAATTCGAACATGATTTTAAACGTGTGAAGAAGAGGCTATACTTGTGTGATTAAGGCCAAGGGCTTTCCCTACCTTCTCCGTTGTGACCTCAACCTCCCCTGCTACGGCATGGATGGTGTTATCATAGGTGTTGAAGTGGTTGTAAATATGCTTCAGTACTTTCTGCTTCAGGTAGTAGTTGGGGAGATTTGAGAACACCCCGAATCCGAGTTCGTCTACGAGAGCCCTTTTCTGAGGGTCATTGTTCAGGCAGTTTTGGAATATAACTGCAACAGATTTAGGTACGCATCTAAAATCATGACCTTGCTGTAAGCACATATGAAGTAACCGAATTTTAGTTCCAAAAAAATTAAAAAACAAAGAAGTTTCATTTAAAAACCAAATTTGAGATCCTTACATCTTTTTTGGGCTGGGTATGTTTGGTAGCATTGCTTTTACAGTTAACCATCTTCGCTGAAACATGAAGAAAATAGCCAAAGCGGATTTAGAAACCAAACTGAAACGGATATGAAAACAATCTTCTATTCATCGCAAACAGAAGCAATCAACGAATTAAACGAAACGGATTTAAAACTAAAAAGCGAAGCGGATTTCAGACATTCAGCAACGAATGAAGTATGAACATATCAAGTGATGTAGATTCAATAAACAACAATATTCGCAGCGGATTTATTACCCAGAACGAGACGGCTATGAAATGAAATGGAAACACCGAAAAATATAAAAGGAATCAATGCAACAACGAATCGACTGCGAAAAACAAAATTAATTTTTTTAAGCATTAAAAAACCCTAAACACGCATCGACTGTAAAAACTAATGCGAAGCGGATTCACAAAGTATATATCAGTTAGACTCAATATAAAGTACAGCGGAAAACAATGCAACCTAACCATGTATCAAATTGCGATAAAACCCTATAAAAAAGGAAAGCAAAGGATGAACCTTAACCTATTCTGAGTTTTGATGCTTTTCCGTCAGCATTCTTTTGGTTTGCTTCCGATTCCACTTCTAATCCGACTCGTTGCAGTAGAACTCGCTTTGCTGTAGTGAGAATGCTCTTCAAAATCGCTTCGTATTCGTTTGTTCTTTTCTCTGGATGTGCTTGAACAGTAACGTTGTTTTTTTTCGAATGTGAATAGTGAATGTTTGAAATGAATGGTAAATGGGAAAGGAAATAGGAGTAGCCGAGACGTTTCGTTTTCCGCATCGGTTCGCGTGGCGTGTCTTTTCGAATTGGGAGGTTTTTTGCGTGTTTTCCACGCGCAGAGTGAGAGTGGTGTAAATTCGCTTGGTTGTAACTTGGTTGGGTATATAGGTGTATGTGTAATGTTATTGTATTTGATATTGCATAAATGACTCACATATTTTAGTTTAAGATACATCAACTTAATTTTGAAGAGAATTTATTACATAAAAGACATAATAGTTTCCATAACAGTAATGGTATGTAATAGTTTCATACAAGAACATTCTCAGTTCTTCTTCATGCTTCATAGCTTGAATTGTTTTAGTCCAGAGATAGAGACATCATCCAACTCTTTTATTGGTCCATACATTCTTGGAGATTCATCCTGAATGTGTTGTCTGAGAGAGCATGCAACCGAAACTCGTGGACTTAGTTTCTGAGCCAGAACTCTGTGCTTGGCGCTTACAAATTTGTCATTTGTGATTACCTGTAACAAATATTAAGACATTAATAGGTCACTTAAATAAAATAATTAAACCATTAATGACATTATCATCACCCGCATCATATCACCAAGGTTAATGATGAAAGCACCAGGAATGGGAGTGACATCAATCCACTGATTTTCATGAAAGACTTGGAGTCCACCAACTTGGTCTTGTAGGAGAATACTCACAAAGCCAATATCAG
Organism: Stylosanthes scabra; assembly: GCA_036250425.1. Classification (NCBI taxonomy): domain Eukaryota; kingdom Viridiplantae; phylum Streptophyta; class Magnoliopsida; order Fabales; family Fabaceae; genus Stylosanthes; species Stylosanthes scabra. Next base: position 20,121 of record JASCZI010181664.1, read on the forward strand.
TATGGCTACTTGTCCCAAAGGTGAGTTCAGGCTCAGGGCAAGGAGGGTAATAATGTCCAAGCATGAAAAGCCCTTCAGCACAATCTATGTCCATAAGGTAACTGCTTTCTAAGCCTAATGCCTCAGAAAGCAATTCTAAAAGAGTTAGTGACAGTTTCTTGACATGATCTGAGTACTCAATTGTTATATCTCTGCAAACAAATTAAAATAATCTCACATACAAGTCATAAAAAACTAACAATTTTAGCAATACATATAAACATCAGTAGATATGATACCTGCAAATTGAAGGTAGTTGGTGAGGGTCAAGGGGCCCTGGGGCCAGTAAACAATAGAGGGTGTCCTTCCAATTAAGCTCTTCAGCTGTATAAAAATTGAAGTTGGTGTTGTAGAACACCCTCTTTGTAATATCACGTGAATAGAATTCTCTTTTGATCTCAGTATCTTGCTCATGAAATCCACGCACTCCATCAAGCATTTCATCCAAAACACTTTGTGGAATGTCATGGTTGACTACTTGAAAGAACCCCCATTTCTCACACGCTTCTTTGACTTTCTAAATGATCTCATGGCGTGAATTATCTTCTTTGTGTAGTGATCCCAAATCAATAACATGAGTACTAACACTGGTAGCAAAGGAGGAAGAAGAAGGAGAAGAAGAAATGTTGAGTTCATGGCAGTCACAAACGAATATCTTTGGTAACTTGGACAAACCAGAATCAACAAGACCCTTCACACCTGCTTTTGTATCATCAAGAAGCTTTAATTCCTTGTACCTATCATAACCACCATGTTCATCATCTGCTTGGTTTTCTTCTTCATCAGTGACCACCATGTTTCACTGTTTTCAATAAGATTTCTATATTGAATGGATTAAGAGCTTCAAAGACGTGTAATGATATCAATTATGGAAGTCAACTTTATTTTGATTGTTAAGACATACATAATCAAATATTGGAAAGCAACCCAAATATAGTTTAGGGTAAAGTACTATTTTGGTTCCTACGTTTAAAACATCTTATTTTGGTAAAAAAAAGTTTCAATTAGATTCAATCAAGCCCCACCGTAAAATGTTAGACGAAAACTTAATGTTGTAGCTGACGTGGCCGTTTGCTCGGTGATTAGTTGATTCACTCCTTCGTTCAAAAACTTCATATGACAAAGTTTGACACTTCATCTTCTCTTCTTATTCTTGTAACAAAGAAAAACTTAAAACCCTAAGTCATTCATCACTTTCGCGCAAAAATAGAACCAAGAAAGTTTCTCCTCATTGGTGGTTCAACCTTACCTACATAACGCGTTAAGGTTATATTGGCTCTACGAGACGAAGAGAGAAACAATCACGTCAGTTACGGGGTTAAATTTCCATCCAACTTTTGATGGTCGGACTTGATTGAGTTCAATTGAAATTTTTTTTGACTAAAATAAGATGTTTTAAACGTTAGGGACTAAAATAGAATTTGCCCAAACTTTAAAGATCAAAATATTACTTTACCCGTAACTTAAGCAGTAGTTTATGAGTCCGGGTTGGGGTAGTTAAGAAAATGGAAAAAAAGTTGGCAATGCTAAGAAATTGGCTACAGTTAATGAAACAAAACAATACAATTAAAATTCGAATATAAGAAAATAGTAGAACTAAACATAATAATTTATCAATTCTTTTGTTGGTTTTATTTAACCATTATTAATTTGAAATTGCATAAATGACTCACATAATCTAGTTTAAGATACATCAAATGAATTTTGAAGGGAATTTATTACATAAAAGACATAAGAGTTTCTATAAGAGTAATGGTGTGTAATAGTTTCATACAAGAATATTCTCAGTTCTTCATGCTTCATAGCCTGAAGTGTTTTAGTCCAGAGATATAATCATCAAACCTTGTGGTAAATACCAGGTTAACCAAGTCTGTCACTTTGATTTCCTTGTAAATTGCAGGATTCTCTTCTGTGAGCAACTCTTTTATTGGTCCATAAATTCTTGGAGACTCATCCTGAATGTGTTGTCTCAGAAACATTGCAACCGAAACTCGTGGACCTATTTTCTGAGCCAAAACTCTAAACTTGTCATTTGTGATTACCTGTAAAAAGTATTAAGACATTAAAGAACATAAATGGTTGTTTTGGTGAAATATTATATACAAAGATTGTTCAATCAAATTTATCCATTTGGACAATTACTATCAAAGATTGATGAAATTATCATCACCTGCATCATATCACCAAGGTTAATGATTAAAGCACCAGGAATGGGAGTAACATCAATCCACTGATTTTCATGAAAGAATTGGAGTCCACCGAGTTGGTCTTTTAGGAGAACAGTGATAAAGCCAATATCAGTATGACTACTTGTCCCAATAGTAAATTCAGGCTCAGGGCAAGGAGGGTAGTAATGTCCAAGCATGAAAAGCCCTTCAGCACAATCTATGTCCATAAGGTAACTGCTTTCTAAGCCTAATGCCTCAGAAAGCATTTCAAAAATAGTTAGGGACAGTTTCTTGACATGATCTGAGTACTTAATTATTATATCTCTGCAAACAAATTAAATTCATCTCACATACAATTCATGAAAAGCAAACAATTTTAGGAATACATATACATGGTAGATGTGATACCTGCAAATTGAAGGTAGTTGGTGAGGGTCAAGGGACCCTGGTGCCAGTAAACAATAGAGGGTGTCCTTCCAATTAAGCTCTTTAGCTGTACACAAATTGAAGTTGGTGTTGTAGGACACTCTCTTTGTAATATCACGTGAGTAGAATTCTCTCTTGACCTCAGCATCTTGCTCATGAAATCTACGCACTCCATCAAGCATTTCATCCAAAACACACTGTGGAATGTCATGGTTGACCACTTGAAAGAACCCCCATTTCTCACAGGCTTCTTTGACTTTCTGAATGATCTCATGGCGTGAATTACCTTCTTTGTGTAGTGACCCCAAATCAATAACTGGAATACTAAAATTTGCAGCAGAAGAGGATGAAGAAGAAGAAGAAATGTTGAGTTCATGGCTGTCACGAACGAATATCTTTGGTAACTTGGACAAACCTGCATCAACAAGACTCTTCACACCAGCTTTTGTATCATCAAGAAGCTTTAATTCCTTGTACCTATCATAACCACCATGTTCATGATCTGCTTGGTTTTCTTCTTCATCAGTGGCCACCATGTTTCACTGTTTTCAATCAGATTTCTATATTGAATTAAGAACTTCACGGACGTGTAATGATATCAATTATAGAAGTCAACTTTATTTTGATTATTAAAACATACTTAATCAAATATTGAATTAAGATCGTAAAGAGTTGATAGCAACTCAAATATAGTTTAAGCAGTAGTCTATGCATGAATCCGTGTTGGGCTAGTTAAGAAAATGGAAAAAAGTTGGCACTTGCTGCAAAATTTGCTACAGTTAATGATGAAACAGAAAAATACCATTAAAATTCCAATATATAAGAAAATAGTAGCACTAAACATAATTATTTATTAATTCTTTTGTTGGTTTCATTTGACTATTACTATTTTAAGATCTGAGAGGTTTAATATCTGAGTTCATGGGACTTATAATGGTACAACTACTTATGTTAGCTGCCACACCAAGTTTATTTAGAGTAAAAAACTAATAAAAATTCAGCCAATAATTTAAATTGAATGTTCTATTTTTTAAGTTTCGAATATTCTGTTTTTAAAACAATATCTATAGAGTTATATGTATATTTGATTTTCAGATATTCTTAACGGTGTGTGATATAGGATATTCTATTTTTAAAGTTTTGGATGTTCTACTGATTTGTCAATTAGAAAAATATTGATTACCTATGATTTTTGTATGACAAATCCTATGACCAAAGGTGATTATTATTGTGGTGATTATAACTCAAATGATATTTATTCCTTCCTCAAAAGAGTTATCGAGTTCGATTCTCTACTTAACGTAATAAAGTAAGAAATTTATGTTCTAAATTTGAACCGGTTCACGTAAGGCGAGATTCTCAACGAGATTCTTCAAATACTTGAGCTCGGTGTATACAAGAAACTTTGGAGGTCGTCTAGGTTGGCCATGGAATCCGTCGCCCTTGTGAATAACAAGAACAAAATCAGGTTAAAACTATCGAATCCTTCATGGAAAATATCATACAGTACTGTACCATACATACGGTGAACTTGTATATATATATATATTCTTCAATTCATTAGTTGAAAACGAAGTATAATGATGAATAGATGGGCTTTTGATGTGTTCCTGAGTTTTAGGGGTGAAGATGTTCGGCAACACTTTATTGGCCATCTCTACGAGGCTCTTCGCGCCAAGGGAATCCATGCATTCCTTGACGAGCAGAAACTCGAGAGAGGCCAACATATAACACATTCCCTACTCAAGGCGATCAAGGAGTCTAGGGCTGCAATCCTGCTGTTCTCTGCCAACTATGCAACCTCTTCTTTTTGCTTAGATGAACTTGTCAAGATCATGGCCTGCGCTAAGACCCAGGGCCAGATGGTTTTACCACTGTTTTACGACGTTGATCCTTCTCATGTGAGACATCTCAGAGGAAGCTATGGAGAAGCATTGCTTATGCATGAGGAGAGGTTCAAAAGTAACAACAATGGAACTTTAAAGGAAGCAGACATGGAGAGGTTGGACAAGTGGAAGATGGCTCTAAGGCAAGCCGCTAATTTGTGTGGAAAGCATTTCAAATTTGGGTACTCTTTATGTTAAAAATCTCCATGAAATATGTCCAATTATTTGAAGAACTGTAGTGATTTCTTGTAGACCTCACTTAGTAATGTTAGGTAATGATAAAAATTCAGCTAAAATCAGCCAACAACTTAAATTGAATGTTCTATTTCTTTAGGTTTCGGATGTTCCATTTCAAAAAAATATCTATAGAATTATATGTATATTTGATTTTCAGAAGTTCTTGATTATGTGGTATAGGATGTGTTGTTTTAAATGTTTTGGATGTTCTCCTTTTAGATATGATCTATTGGTTAGAAAAATATTGGTTACCTATAGTTTTCGTTCTTGTAAACTATCATTTCTGTCAATCTGGACTGTAATTCTATCAAACTAATCTATACTTTTGAGTATCCATTGTGCAGGGGTGATGATACTGAATGTAACTTTATTGAGAAGGTTGTTAATACGGTTTCTAAAAGGATTTGCCGTGGATATTTACATGTTGCATATCACCCTGTTGGACTGGAGTCTCAAGTTCTAAAATTAAACTCTCTTTTGGATGTTGGATCTGCTGATGATGTGCGCATGTTGGGAATTTATGGAATTGGTGGTATAGGTAAAACGACTCTTGCTCGCGCAGTTTATAATTCCATTGCTGACTCGTTTGAAGGTGTATGTTTCCTTGGTATGGTGCGAGAAAAATCACTGACACGCGGCTTAGAACATCTGCAAGAGATTATGCTTTCTAAATTAGTTGGAGAGAATGTTAAGTTAGGTGATGTCAATGAAGGAGTCTCAATGATAGAGCATAGGTTCAACAGGAAGAAAATTCTCTTGGTTGTTGATGATGTTGACAACATGAAGCAATTAAGAGCCATTGTTGGAAATCCTAGGTGGTTTGGCTCTGGCAGTAGAATCATTATTACAACTAGAAACAAAGGTTTATTAGAATGTTATGGGGTTGAAATGACATATCAAGTGGAGGAGTTAAAAGACAAAGAAGCTCTTACTCTGCTTAGATTGATTGCTTTTGAAAATGGTGAAGTGCATCCAAGTTATGCAGACATTTTGAACCGTACAGTCACTTTTGCTTCTGGCCTTCCATTGGCTTTAGAAGTAATTGGTTCTAACTTGTTTGGTAGAAGTCGAGAAGAATGGGAATCAGCATTAGAACAATATCGAAGAATTCCTATCAGAGAGATCCAAAGAATTCTTAAAGTAAGTTTTGATGATCTGGAGGATGATGAGAAGAATTTGTTTCTTGACATTGCTTGTTTCTTTAATGGAGATAGATTACATTATGTCGAAGAAATACTTCGCGCTCATCATGGTTTTTGCCCCAAAAATGGAATCCGAGTGTTGGTTGATAAATCTCTAATAAAGATTGAAGATGATAAAGTGTTGATACATGATTTGATACAAGACATGGGCAGAGAAATTGTCCGGCAAGAATCAGAAGAACTTGGAAAACGTAGTAGGTTGTGGTTTTTCAAGGATATTAAGCATGTTTTAGAAAGAAATGAGGTAAGATTGATTGATATTGAATATTGATGATTTGAGAGTGATATTTTGTTCTATATAATATGCATTTTTGACAAACTCCTTCTTCTTGTGTTAGCAGGGCAGTAGTAAAATTGGAATCATAAAGCTTACGCTCCGTAAACTTGATGAAAAAGTTAACTGGGACGGCAATGCTTTCAAGAAGATGGATAATCTCAAAACACTAATCATCAATGAAGGTATCTTTTCAGAAGGTCCCAAACATCTTCCAAATAGTTTAAAAGTGTTGAAATGGGCAAAATATCCTTCAGAGTTTTTGCCATCTGATTTTTATCCAGAAGAACTTGTCATATTCCAGTTACCTTATAGCTGTGTATCCTCAATCAATCTGCTCCATATGCAAGAGGCAAGTATCATAAATTCTTTTATCTAATCACGACAGTTAATCACATAGTTCGTTCTAGGATTATTCGTCTGAATTTCTCTTTATGCTTTATTTTTTCCTGCAGAGGTTCTTGAATTTGAGTGCTTTAGATTTTAATAACTGTAAGTTCATACAACAGATACCTGATGTATCTATGGCCCCAAATTTAGAAAAACTATCGTTTCGCTTATGCGTGAATCTAACTGAAGTTCACCCTTCTGTTGGATTGTTGGATAAACTTAGAAAGTTAGATGCATGCCACTGCTCGGCGCTTCGGAGTTTTCCTGATCTTATGTTACCCTCTCTTGAATATCTTGACCTTTCATGGTGCTCAAATCTTGAGAAGTTTCCAGAGATATTAGGAAGGATGGAAAATTTAACAAAGCTTGAGTTGTGCTATACTCACATTAAAGCATTCCCATTTTCAATTCAATTTCTTACTAATCTTCAAGCACTAGTAATGCGGTTTTCTGGAATTGTTAAGTTACCTAGTAGCATGTTATTGCTTAAGAGACTTGAGCAAATTAGCATTTACAAATGTGTTGAGTTGCTATTATATACACAAGATGAAGAGGAAGAGGAAGTGGAAGAGCAAGTGAGTTCAACAATATTGCCAATTCAGTATATCTTTGAGTTCATTCACTGCAATATATCAGATGAGTTCCTTCAAATTGGTATCCCTTTGTTTACCAATGTGACTAAGTTAAACTTATCATGGAATACTTTCACAACTCTACCTGCATGCATCAAGGGATGTTCCATTTTAAAGGAACTTATTTTGGATCATTGTGAGAAACTTGGAGAAATCCAAGGGATTCCACCAAACATAGAATTATTCTCTGCAAGACATTGTGGATCCTTGAAAGTCTTAGACCTTGCACTTAATCCTACAACTACAAGCACCAAAGAATGTCAATTTTTGAAGGAACTCTTTCTGGATGCTTGCATGGCTCTGAAGAATATTAGAGGGATCCCACCAAGCATAGAAGTTTTGCATGCACCAAAATGTACATCCTTGGCTTCGTCGTTGCAAAATCAGGTTACTATATACTTCAATTCTTGATTATACTATTGAGTCCGTCTCTGCATATATTATCATAACAAACAGCTTCACGTGAAGTTGACTGTATCTCAGTATTCACCGTATGTGGCCAACAGGATTCTCACAAGGGAGGAAGCAGGGAGTTTTGCATGCCAATGCTTGGGATTCGAGAATGGTTCAACCACTCTTGTCATGGATCATCAATTTCATTCTGGTTTCGTAACAAGTTCCCTGCCATATCTGTGTGTGTCATTAATGGAAATACTTGTAAGTCATTTCGCCCGAAATTGATGATCAACAACCATGAAGTGCATGAGTTCTCCGAGTTCAGTCTAGATACTGATCATTTATCAATTCTAGTTCTGGGTAAACTACTGACAAAATTCAACATTGAGATGGATGATGTGCTTTCAAAACATGAATGGAACCATGTAGTGTTCTTCAGCAATCCCAAATTTCAAAGAGAACAGATGCCATTGTGGGCAGATACTCCACTCCAAATTGGACTCCATGTATTTGAACCAAGTAGTAGTATGGAGGATATTCAATTCACTGATCCAAAAACAGAAAATAAAAGATGGATGCACAATGGATATTCTCCCAAACAGTTTCTGAAGCCATATTCCAGAATTGCACGTCGAGACTCTCATAGAGCCAAGACACAGATACAAGGCACAATCACAAGAACATCCAACCACAATGTGAATTTTGTTCAAGGTTATTCTTTCTCATTGCTTCCAAACATTCTACTTTCTTAGCTCTTCCAAATATTTAATCACACACCTTTTTTTTTTCTGACATAGAACCCCAAGTTCATGATCTACCAAAGGCTCACGCAGAATCATGGCAAGCACAAGATATTTTAGAGCCCCCATCTATTCAGGCCCCAAGTCCTACTTCTTCATCAAGTAGTGAACTTAGTGGACCAGAAATACACAGAGAAGCTGAATCTGATGAGTTTGATGAGCCTCTAAGAAGAAATGAAGAAAGTCTACTTCAAGAAAACATAGAAATGGAAGCATTTTATGTTTCTCTTATACATAAGACACGCATTCTTTTGAGTTCTTGCGGTGCGAACAGCATTGCTACAAAGGAAGAGGCCAAGAAAGCATTGGTGACAGTACAAGCTTTCATCTCCTATGGTGCTTCAATCTTGTTTCACCCTGAACAATGCCAAGTCATGAAGGACAACTTAGATTACCTCTCTAATTTGTCCACAGATGATGGAATCTCGGAAGAAATGAAAGCATTGATATCAGAAGCTTCATGGTTGTTCAGTCACTGGAGCAGGGACTACACTGAAGCATGCATGAAAATTGAGTCCACAAAATCTGAATTGCAGAGAGCTTATGAAGTAGAAGCAGGTATTGAATATAACAAGAACGAGTTTTGGGAAGTTGTGGCATTGGAAAATGAGCTGGAGGACCAAATCAGTGCCATAAAGCTTCGTTTGTCTGCTTATGAATCAAAAAAGGATGCTGCTATTCAAAGAAAGAGGGAAATATTTGAAAAAGGAAAGGCACTTAAAGCTCAAGTAGACAAGTTGAAGTTTAAAGTGCCCCAACTTCAGCATGAACAGGGTTTAGCAATGATAATTCAAGAAAAAATCACATCTGAATGGTCAAACTTAGGAGAAAAATTTAAGACTATTGTTGACAAGAACTTTATAAATTGTTGACAAGAACTTATTTAGAATACATATCATGGCAATATTTTTGTAAAGAAAAGTAAAGAGATTAGATAAGATGATAAAGTTACCTTGAGTAAAAGGATTATTATTTGATATTTGCATAAATGACTCACATAATGCAGTTTAAGATAGAAGACATAAGAGTTTCTACAACAGTAAATGGTGAATCTCTCACTTTAGAATCCCTCAAGAAAGTTTTGTATTTTGTAACACTTTCATACAGGAATATCTCAGTTCTTCATGCTTCATAGCCTGAAATGTTTTAGTCCGGAGACATCATCTAGCTTTGTGGTATATACCAGTTTAACCAAGTCTGTCATTTTGATTTCCTTGTAAATTGCAGGATTCTCTTCTGTGAGCAACTCTTTTATTGGTCCATACATTCTTGGAGATTCATCCTGAATGTGTTGTCTCAGAAAGCTTGCAACCGAAACTCGTGGACCTGTTTTCTGAGCAAGAACTCTGTGCTTGGCGCTTATAAACTTGTCATTTGTGATTACCTGTAACGAATACTAAGACATTAAATGGTTGTTTTGTGAAAGGATTGATCTTGTTCGATCAAATTCATTCATTTAGATAATTACTGTCAAACATTTGCTAATAATGCATGATTAGATATTTGTGTAATCACTACCAAAATTAGAACGTTGATGAAATTATCATCACCTGCATCATATCACCAAGGTTAATGATGAAAGCACCAGGAATGGGAGTGACATCAATCCAGTGGCTTTCATGGAAGACTTGGAGTCCACCAACTTGGTCTTGTAAGAGAATAGTTATAAAGCCAATATCTCTATGACTACTTGTCCCCAAAGTGAGTTCAGGCTCAGGGCAAGAAGGGTAATAATGTCCAACCATGAAAACCCCTTCAGCACAATCTATGTTCTTAAGGTAACTGCTTTCTAAGCCTAATGCCTCAGAAAGCAATTCTAGAAGAGTTAGTGACAGTTTCTTGACATGATCTGAGTACTCAATTGTTATATCTCTGCAAATCAAATCAAATTAATCACATACAATTCATGGAAAACAAACAATTTTAGCAATACATATTCATAGTAGATATGATACCTGCAAATTGAAGGTAGTTGGTGAGGGTCAAGGGACCCTGGGGCCACTAAACAATAGAGGGTGTCCCTCCAATTAACCTCTTTAGCTGTATAAAAATTGAAGTTGGTGTTGTAGAACACTCTCTTTGTAATATCACGTGAATAGAATTGTCTCTTCACCTCAGGATCCTGCTCATGAAATCTGCGCACCCCATCAAGCATTTCATCCAAAACACGCTGTGGAATGTCATGGTTGACCACTTGAAAGAACCCCCATTTCTCACACGCTTTTTTGACTTTCTGAATGATTTCATGGCGTGAAGTACCTTCTTGGTGTAGTGATCCAAAATCAATAACTGGAATACTAACATTGATAGCAGAAGAGGAAGAAGAAATGTTGAGTTCATGGCTGTCACGAAGGAATATCTTTGGTAACTTGGACAAACCAGAATCAACAAGACCCTTCACACCAGCTTTTGTATCATCAAGAAGCTTTAATTCCTTGTACCTATCATAACCAACATGTTCATCATCTGTTTGGGTTTCTTCTTGATCAGAAGCCACCATTTTTAATTTCACTCCGTGTTCAATAAAGTTTCTCTATTCAATTAAGAAATTGATGTTATTCACTGCCTTGCTTAGCTTTGCTTTAATGGTATCAATTATCGAAGTCAACTTTGATAATTAAATTAAAACATATATGATACAGATTTGAATATTAAAAATAGTTATAGTTCATAGTTTATGAAATCCGGGGGGTGGGGTGGCGTCATTAGATGCATAAGCAATATGAAAAAAGTAAAAACCACAAGTTGGCAGTGCAATCAATTTAAAATAACAAAATAGTTTATGTGTGAAATGGATTGGTATGAAGCATCATGTAATGGAGTGGAAGAACAGCTTCTTGCTATGTAACGGATGAACAAGTTACACACACACCACATAGTGCGTAACACTGCATATAATTTTGGCTCTTTTGATTAAGTCAAATTTGTATACCTAATTTTTCTGTCTTTAATTTTGATCTTCATCTTTATTTTTATTTATTTTAATTTTTTGTCTTTATAAATATTGATTCATGTAACCACTCTTATAGCCTGGACCCATTGATTCCTTTGATGCATGACGAATATGAAAAACGCACAGGTTGACACTTGACACTACTGAAGCCAAGTTGGCTAAACCAATTTAAAAAATGAAAGAGCGATAAGATAATACTTCATTTATCTTAATAAATTTAGTCAAATATGTTAAATCATAAAATAATTTTCGATTATCATTTTTACACCATTAATCTCTTAAAAAAATGGCGAGTGGTTATTACACATTTTTTTTATCAAAAAATAAATAGTGTAATACAAATTTGTCTTATTGAAAATACATAAATATTATTAAAAAGTAAAATATGTTATTTAAATGAGAAATTCTATTCTCATCACATATTTTCCCTAATAAATTCAAGTTATCTCTAGAATTTAAAATATATCTCTTTTTTAAGACGATAAATAGTTATGTGTTTTGGAGACTTATCACTATATATTTTTTTTTCTAAATATTTATTCACGAACACACACTCACACAGAACAATAGGTTCCTGTCTCCATAACTTGGCCTCTACAAAGTTTTAAATCCGAGTGTGGCTACTCATAAGGCAAGTGAATTGTCACCTACTCATAAGGCAAGTGAATTGTAGTTGAGCTAAGTCGTCTACCACTTGTCATTTTATCATTTAATCAAAAGGCTAGAGTTTAAATCTCATCTTAAAAAGGAAAAAAATATATTGTGACAAAACATTTGCCTTACAAGTGAATGATTTAAAATGAAAATAATAAAAAAATTAGTGTTACAGAGCAAACACAATTTATCAATTTTAGTCAATAGTCAGCTAGCAATGTTTATAAGGATAATTCTAGACGTACACCTATTTTTTCTAGCATTATGGTATTTATAAATATTGGGCTAAAAATGCTGGCTAATATAAAATTAAAATTACTAGCCTTTAACTTGCATCCTATGAAAAATATTTATCGCACCTTAAACGTTTTTTCGGGTTGCCATCAAATCTTAAACCAACTTCTAATATTGGATTATGTATGTTTTAATAATCAAATAAAGCTGACTATCATGTAACTATGACTAATTGCACCCATACCCTCCTCCAATAATTCATATCAGAATTCAGAAATTATAAATTAAACGCAAAGTAGAGAACAACATTACATGCAATTCCTACACACTAAACACTCAAGTCTTGAAATAGCAACAATTTTTACTAAGTGAACCATGGCTGCCACTGATGAATCTGGTTATGATAGGTACAAGGAGTTAAAGCTGCTTGATGAAACAAAACAAGGTGTGAAGGGTCTTGCTGATACTGGTTTGTCTAAGATACCAAGGATCTTCATTCACGAAAACCTTAACACTTGTTCCCCTCATGTCAATGCTAATATTCCAGTCATTGACTTGGGATCACTGCATCATGAACAAGGTAACTCATCATCATCACGGAATGAGATCATTGAGAAAGTGAAAGATGCGTGTGAAAAATGGGGGTTCTTTCAGGTGATAAACCATGAAATTCCAAGAAGTGTGTTGGATGAAATGCTTGATGGGGTGCGCAGATTTCATGAGCAGGATTCTGAGGCAAAGAAAGAGTTGTATTCACGTGACATATCAAAAAGAGTGTATTTTGTGACAAACTTTGATTTGTATACAGGTCCATGTGCTAATTGGAGGGACACCCTTCATTGTGCATTGGCCCCTGGCCCTTTTGATCCTCACCAACTTCCCTCTCTTTGCAGGTACTTCTAGAACTCTCCTGTTAATTCCATTAACTACTCATCATGAAGATGTGTTAGTTCATAAATCATTTTTTTCACTTGCAGAGACATAATGATGGAGTACTCAAACAGAGTCAAGAAACTGGGACTAACACTATTTGAATTGCTTTCTGAAGCATTAGGACTCAAACCTAGCTACCTTAAGGACAAAGATTGTGCAGAGGGACTTTTCATGCTTGCCCATTATTTCCCATCTTGTCCTCAGCCAGAACTTACTTTAGGGGCAAGCGGCCTTGGGACACTAGCTTCCTCACAGTTCTGCTTCAAGACCAAGTTGGTGGCCTCCAAGTCTTCCATGAAAACCAACAGCTTGATGTCAAACCTGTCCCTGGTGCTTTGATCATCAATGTTGGTGATATGATGCAAGTAAGTTCATCAATGATCAAAATGTTTATATTCTTAACGGAAAGAAAAAGTATTGGTAACCAACAAAAAATAACCAATAATTTGTATTTTTTTTAGAAACAGATATCCAAAATTTAAAGAAATAAAACATAAAATTTAAGTTGTTGACTGATATTAGCTGAATTTTTATTGATTATCTATTAAAGACTTAATTAAGGATGATGTTTTGTGATGTTTTGGCAGCTAATCACAAATGATAAGTTTGTGAGCTCTAAACATAGAGTTTTAGCTCCAAAAGTAGGTCCAAGAGTTTCGGTAGCATGTTTTTTCAGGCAAGATCATCCACCTGGAACTTTCAAGGTATATGGACCAATAAAGGAGTTGTTGACAGAAGAAAACCCTCCAATCTACAAGGATATCACAGTAAATGACTTGATTACATACCAAGATTCTATAGGCTTAAATGGAGTCAAGCCACTGGAACACTTCAAGTTGTAAAGCATATGAAGAATTTGAAGAGGAAACAAAGTGGCTGAAAGAAGTGTGAGAATGAATGTGAAATAATTTGGTTTTCTATATATCTAATAATAATAAGTTCATCACAAAATGCAATGTATAGGCAGTGTATTTGTCCAATATGTCAAATAAAAACCTCTAAACTTTTGTGGTGGTGGTCAATAAAGTGTAACTTAAATGATATTTATTCCCGTCTTATAATAGACTTATCGAGTTCGAGTCTCTGTCTTAATATATCTTTGATTATTTGTGGTTAAAAAATGTTATGAATACACCATAAATGCGCCACTAAGTATAAAATACATATAGATGTACATTCATAAACATAAAAACCAAAACGAAAAATGCGTCATTGCATCAACCGTCGGCCAATAATAATTATACTTTATTTTATGCTACGAAATCTTATGGATAACTTGGGCTGTCATGTAGTTACTATAATGCCTACTTTATAAGTATGCATGTTACAAATGAGTAGTTAGCCTACTTTGTAATTTGTATATTTAAACTTACATTTCTATCTATGAACATTTTTTGTCCCAAATACCTGAATTATTTAACCAACACACAACTTTTCAATTAAAAGCAATTAATAATCCAAAAAGGAAATTTTATTTCATACTACATATTACATAGAAAGCATTTCAACATTAATTTATTATAGATAAAAAAACAAATTCAAACTCATCAAATCAAAAACAGTAATTTATTAACATACTCGAAGCCAAATTTGTGTAACTTGCAGCCAATTTTATTTTGTCCTCTTAATATTCTTCATGCTTTACAACTTGAAGTGTTCTAGTGCTGAAACACCGTTTAGCCCTATGGAATCTTGGTATGTAATCAAGTCATTTACTGTGATATTTCTGTAGATTGCATCAGAATTCTCTTCTGTCAACAACTCTTTTATTGGTCCATACACCTTAAAAGTCCCGGGTGGATGATCTTGCCGAAAAAAACATGCTACTGAAACTCGTGGACCTATCTTAGGAGCCAAAACTCTATGTTTAGAGCTCACAAACTTGTTATTCGTAATTAGCTGCCAAAAAATAATGACACATAATAAGATTCCTTAGATAATAATAATGTCATTTAACCCTTTCTCTCAATAACCACATTAGTTTTGTATAGTAATATGCTAAAATTCCACACATGACTTAATTTGCAAATTAAGATAGAGTTTTAATTTGTTAGCTATCTATTCTAATTTCTAAATTACCTTTTTTTAATTATCCCTCCAATATTTTAAGTTTTTATTCGATAATGTTATATGTACATCTATTTTTATCAACCAAATCATTTATTTTTAAGTTAAATAAAAAAATATTTTGGTATCAAATAACAAAAAAAATAGAAAAAGTATAGATAACCAATAATTTTCAAACCAATAACTCAACCAACAAAAAGTAGAACATTTATAACTACTATGCACAACATCCGAAACCTAAATAAATAGAATATCTAATTCAAGTTGTTGGCTGATGTTGGTTGAATTTTTATTGGTTACCTAGCATTACTCCAAAGAATAACATCAAAATAAATCTCAATTTAACATAAAAAATAGAATAAATAACTTGATTAAAAAAATAAATGTATATTTGAAATTATTATTTTTCATTTATTAACGTAACAAGCAACTTTTTTTTTTTTTTTTTGCATTTGAGCTGATTTTAATTATTTTTTAATTTTTGTACTTTAACCTTAAAAGCCACACTTGTTTACTGCTGCAAAAAGCACCAATTATGAAGTTACCTGCATCATGTCACCAACATTGATGATCAAAGCACCAGGGACAGGTGTGATATCAAGCCACTGGTTTTCATGGAAGACTTGGAGGCCACCAACTTGGTCTTGAAGAAGAACTGTGAGGAAGCTAGTATCCCAATGGCCACTTGACCCCAAAGTGAGTTCTGGCTGAGGGCAAGATGGGAAATAATGTGCAAGCATGAAAAGCCCTTCTGCACAATCTATATCTTTGAAATAACTAGGCTTCAACCCTAATGCTTCTGCTAGCAGTTCAAACAGTCTTAGTCCCAATTTCTTCACATTGTTTGAGTACTCCATCATTATATCTCTGCAACCAACAAAGTCATTTCTCATTGATTGAAATAATTGAGAGAAAATTAGACAAAATTAGGAGTTAAAATTTTACCGAAACAATGATAACTTGATTTGTTATAGTTTTTACTTTTAGAAAGTAGCTTTTGAAAGTTGTTTTTTAAAAGATAATTTTTAAAAGTCGTAACACGTGTTTGGTAAAATTAAAAAAAAATGTATTGAGTAATGCTAGATGACCAGCACATTTTGTCATTTTTTGTCGGCAGTTAGCCATCAATAATTAAATATATTAGTTAAAAATGTGGTTTTGATTAAAGGATTTGAGTTGATGGTTAAGTATATTGGCTAAAATTAATTAAAACTGCTGGTCATCTAACTTCTCTCTAAATATATATGTAATAATAAATATAGATATTTATTAATAAATGAGGTAATATTAAATTTTTTTAATCTTGATAAGTACAAATCATTTTTTTTAATTTTGATAAGCACAAATCATCTTTCAAAAATCTCTCATCTTTTAAAATTTGCGAGCCAGAACCCATGAAATTTTTGATTTATCAAACGAGAAAAAAAGGTTTTAGAGTAGGGGAGTTTTAGAAATACCTGCAAAGAGAGGGAAGTTGGTGAGGATCAAAAGGACCAGGAGCCAATGCACAATGAAGGGTGTCCCTCCAATTAGCACATGGAGCTGTATACAAATCAAAGTTTGTAAGGAAATACACTCTTTTTGAAATATCACGTGAATACAACTCTTTCTTTGCCTCATTGTCCTGTTCATGAAATCTACGCACTCCATCAAGCATTTCATCCAACACACTCCTTGGAATTTCATGGTTGACCACTTGAAAGAAACCCCATTTCTCACAAGCATCCTTCACTTTCTCAATTATCTCATGCCTTGATGATGATGAGTTACCTTGTTCATGATGCAGTGATCCCAAGTCAATGACTGGAATACTAGCATTTGCATGAGAGGAGGAACAAATGTTAAGGTTGTCATGAATGAAGATCCTTGGTAGCTTAGACAAACCAGCATCAGCAAGACCCTTAACACCTGCTTTTGAATCATCAAGAAGCTTAAGCTCCCTTTGCCTGTCATAACCAGATTCATGTTCTACTTGATTTCCTTCTTCAATAGTAGTCACCATGTTATTCCACTTCCTTTCTGATAAAGTTGTTATCTGACTTGTTATGAATTATGATACTAAATTGTTGGTTGAAATTGTGTATGTAATTTGGACAGTCACTCTCCACATTGTGATTGTGGCGTGCGAAACTCTCTGAAACTTGGTCTAGAGATGCAGATATTCTCCATCAATCAATGGGCAATCGACACGTATGGTAGTAAATCATGTGTATGGTTTCAGATCACATCAGAGCAATTAAACTTTCTTCTCTAACTTTCACATGGATTAGAGGAATGATAGATACACCATGTGAATATGCCCCGTTAGAAGAATGATAGATACATAGAGACGGGCTTCACCCATTTACCTGCCGTTTATATATGAGCTACAATTTTTTTATCTAGCGCATTTATAGTCCATCAATGGATTAAAATAAATAGCCTAATATGTTTAATTAATTAATTAATTAATTTTAAAAATATTTTTAAAAAAATTAATTTTTACCTTAAAAATGAATTTTTAACAAAAAATTACCTTTCTTAGAAAAAAAAAACTTTAAAAAAATAAAGTTTGTTAGTTGGTAACTTTTTAGTTGAATAAAATAAAATATAAAAAAGAGTGTAAATTTTTTGAAAAAATAAAAAGAATAAAAAAGCGAGTCAGACTGTTTAGTTCACATTTTTTCTTGATTTAAACGGGTTAAATACAAATGCTCGTCTAGTTAGAAGAAAAATTAATTGATTGGACGAATTGGCTCATTTTAACAGCCTTACCAAAAAGGATGGTGTGAACATTGGACGGGAAACAAATCAGAGAAGGACGACCCAAATTAGTTAAAAGAAGAGGATGCGATTGGGATGTGTCGTGTGGTTGATGCTGAAAATATTTTACTTTTAAAAATGGTCAAAAACACTCAAATTCTTAAAATTATATTTTTCGTTAAATTAATTTTTGCAACTTAATATATGTTTTAAAATTCTTATTGAAAAAAATTAAAAATTTTAAAATTAATATATAATAAATTTTTTGAACTTAAATTTTACAATTTTTAAGTAAATTTTTTAACATATAACTTTAGGACACATACCAACCATATTACTCATCCCATGATATTTAACCAATATCAATTCATTTAAGAAAATCATTTTACACTTTATAGTTTTATTTGCCTTGCTACAGTTACATATAACAAAAAAATTTACAATTTTTCATCAAACTCAACTATATTTATTATAAGACTTATGTTATTTGCACACTAAAATTTGTCATTAAAATTAGTTATTAGTATATAATATCAATTAAAATATAAAATAGATATTAAAAATAATAAAAATATACATATATTTTTTTATAAATATATAATGGCTAATTTTGATGGCTGATTTTGGTGTGCAAATAAAATTTTTATTATTACAATATTTTTATGGAAAAATATAAGTAACTAATATTTTTTGGGAGGTTAGCTAACATGTGCCCTAAGAGCATAAGATAAGATTACAAATTAAGAAAGTTTTTATTAAAAATACAAAAAATTTAAGTTTTCAATGCATTTATCTTTCATTTAATAAATGTAAACGTTTAATACCTTCTATTAATAGTACATTTATTGTGTATCTTTATGGCACAGGTTAACTAAACCCAATTTTTTAAACCAATAAATCAGCTAACAAAAAATAAAACATTCGTAATTATTGTTTATATAACGTCCACAATAAAAGTTATAGAACATCCAAAATCTAAATCAACTAACAATAGCTAACTATGTATATTTTTAAAAACAAAACATCAAAAACCTAAAATTTTTGTTATTATAATATTTTTATAAAAAAATATAAATAACTAATATTTTTTTAATTAATAAATCAGCTAACAAAAAATAGAATATCCGTAACTGTTGTTTATAGAATGTCCACAATAAAAATCATAAAACATCTTAAACCTAAAGCAACTAATAATTAATCAACTTTGTATATACATTTTTAAAAACAAAATATCAAAAACCTAAAAAAATAGAACATTTAATTTAAGTTGTTAATTGATATTGACTAAAATTTTATTGATTACCTAGTTGTATTTTTATTAGTATAAAAATAATTATTTTTACAATACAAAGTTACAAACAAATTTTTGTGTTACCCAGTTTGTGGTGTAGCATTTAGGTGGAACATACCAAGACACCAAATTATCTACTTCTTTTTATTATTTATTTTGAGTCCATTAGTTATGCTCTATTTATTTTGCAAAATTTTAGATTCTACCATGAAGTAGTGTTTTGAGCTAATAAAATAAAAAGATGTATATAAGTTTATTTTTAAAAAATAATAAAAATAAAATGACATATTTTTCTAAATAAATATTTATTTATGTATGAGAGTGAATTTTTATCTTTTTATATTTAACTTTTCATTATAATATGTACTATATTCTAAATGATAAAAAAAAACATTTATATGGCTTTTATTTTTATTGGGTATAGAAAAATAACTTTTTTTTTCTTTATTCTTTTCAACAGGTGTGTCAAAAACTATTTATCTATGGATGGCTAAGGCGCTTTTTCCATTTTGGTTCAGAGAACTGGTAAATGGAGAAAACAAAAAGAACCGCAGAGAAAGAGAAAGAAGATCTGCTTCAGGTTCTGGAAGCCGCCGGCAAAGCTGAGAGCAGGAGTTTTTTTTTTTTTTTTTTTTTGACTGCTGAGAGGAGGAGTTTGGTGCTTCATGCAAAGGCCCCCAAAAATTAGAGGACCCTTGTCAGCAACATGAGAGTGTGTGACTTAATGTAGGCCATGTCATGTAGAATGGTGGTTTGAAGAAAAATAAAGCAGAGTGTTACAGTGATGCAAAAACAAATTTAACTGCGTCCCAGACTCGCATGACTTAATAGTTTTCTACATCATGAAAACAGCTTCCACAGATTACAGAGTTCTTATTTTATACTCAATTTGAGTTTTATTATAATGATGAAATATAACTTGCCAAAATTGCCAAAAAGAGGTGAAGGAATTCACATACAAATTTCGGCAATTTTGACATGGAAGTCCAATGCACGTGAGAATTCGCCAGCATAAACTGGGCATGATGCTGAAACTCTCAAATTGTGTGTATGCAATTATAGCTTGAAGTGTTCCAGTGCAGGCACACCATCTTGCCCTTTGGCATAATGGCGTGTAATAAAATCCTTCACTGTGATATCTTTGTAGACTGCAGGATTCTTTTTTGTCACCAACTCTTTTATTGGTCCATAAACTTTTGAAGAAGTCTCAGGTTGAAAATGCTCTCTAAAAAAGCATGCAACCGAAACTCGTGGACCTATCTTTTGAGCCAAAACTCTGTGCTTGGAGCTCACAAACTTATTATTTGTGATCAGCTGTTCAAAATGTTTAGAGACATCAATTCACATAGCCACAAAGCAGTTGTAAGAATATCTATAAGAAATTGATAAAATAATGAGCACCTGCATCATTTGACCAAGGTTAATAATGAGAGCACCAGGAACGGGAGTGATATCAGTCCACTGATTTTCATAGAAGATTTGAAGTCCACCAACTTGGTCTTGTAGAAGAACAGTGAGGAAGCCTGAATCCCAATGACCACTTATTCCCAGAGTGAGTTCAGGTTCAGGACAAGGAGGGTAATAATGATTAACCATGAAAAGACCTTCTGCACAATCTATGTCTTTGAGGTAATTGGGATTAAGTCCTAATGCTTCAGAAAGCAATTCAAATAGAACTAGTCCCAATTTCTTAACATAATCTGCATACTTAATTATTATATCTCTGCAAGAAAGTTAGAATTTAGAATTTACAATCATGAATAGATAGAAAACACAAAATTCTAATAAGATTATGAAGCAACTATGTCAAGTAAGGTGCGGTTACCAAATTTAATGACACCTTCACCAAATGAACTCACAAGTCAATACACAAATTGATTTTTCAAGTCATGAATAGAAGACTTCAACAAGATCAAGCTTCACCAAATATTGTTATATACTAAAATTTCAGTGTAACTAACTACTAACTACTAGCATGCATATTGTAACTCCCTTTCTGCTAGATTCGAGACAAATTAAATAAGACTCAAACACGAAACCTTACTTGAAAAAGAACAAGTTCCTTTCTACAAATAGAAAGTGGAAAGTAGAAACCATATATACCTGCAGATTGAAGGGAGAAGATGAGGATCAAGAGGCCTTGGAGCCAATACACAAGAGAGTGTATCCCTCCAATTAAGCCCGCCAGGAGTTGTATAAAAATCAAAGTTGGTGTTGTAATACACCGTCCTCGAAGTATCACGTGAGTAGAATTCTCTCTTCACCTAAGCATCTTGCTCATGAAAACTACGCACCCCATCAAGCATTTCATCCAAAACACACTGTGGAATGTCATGGTTGACCACTTGAAAGAACCCCCACTTCTCACATGCATCTTTCACTTTCTCAATGAGTTCATGCCGTGAGCTACCTTGTTCATGCAGTGACCCCAGGTCAAAGACCGGAATACTATCATTTTTTTTGGTAGAAGAGGAAGATGTGCTAAGGTTATCATGGATGAAGATCCTTGGAATCTTAGAGAAACCAGCATCAACAAGGCCCTTCACACCTGCCTTTGAATCATCAAGAAGCTTAAGCTCCCTTTGCCTGTCATAACCAGATTCATGTTCTACTTGATTTCCTTCTTCAATAGTAGTCACCATGTTCTTCCACTTCCTTTCTGACAATGTTGTTATCTGACTTGTTATGATGATGCTAAATTGTTGGTTGAAATTGTGTATGTAATTTGGAGAGTCACTGCACACATTGTGATTGTGGTGTCCGAATACTCATTGACACTTGGAAAAGAGATGCAGATATTCTCCATCAATCAATGAGCAATGGACACGTATGGAGTAAAGCATGTGTATGGTGTCATGTCAGTTCAGAGCAATTGAACCTTCTACTTTAATTTTCACATGGATTAGAGGAATGGTAATGATAAACCATGTGAATATGGCCATGGCTTTGTGACAGTGGCCAAAGGAGTGTGCCTCAATGGAAGCCGGATGAATTCGAATCCTAGCTGCAGCTGGTAGTGTAGACTGTAGTGTGTGAGTGAGTGAGGGATGTCGGTGTTGTATGACTAAAAAAAACTTTGAGTAAAACGACCCAAATTTGTAAAAGAAAAAGAGTTAACTCAAAAATAATTATGAAATATTATAAAATTAACAAAAAATAATTATAAAAGATTCGAATAATAAAAATACCTATAAAAATTTAAAATTATAATAAAAATATTCATAAAAGAATCAAATAATAAAAATATTTATGAAGCATTTAAAATTTTAACAAAAATACTTAAATATTATATAATTAATTAAATATTAACATTTATCAAAAATTATTTTTTGGATATTTTTGCTATAATTTTTAATCTTTCATAGATATTTTTATCGTTCAAATCTTTTATGATTATTTTTATCGGTTTTAGAATATTTCATGGTTATTTTTATATTTATCTTAAAAGAATTGTCAAACACACTCAAATTCTTAAAATTCTTTTTTCGTTAAATTATTTTTTGCAACATAATATATGTTTTAAAAACATATACTAAAATTATTTTTTACAAAAATTAAAATTTTAAAATATATAATAAATTTTTTTAACTTAAATTTTACAATTTTAGTTGAGAGAAGTTGGTAAATGGAGAAAACAAAAAGCTTACGGTAGAGAAGGAGAAAGAGAAAGAGGATCGCTTCTAGAAGCAGGTAAAGCTGAGAGCAAGAGTTTTTTTTTTTTTTTTTTTCGTGACTTCTCTTTTC
>JASCZI010181665.1:1061-18904 GCA_036250425.1 Stylosanthes scabra
AAGAAATCAATAAGAATTTCATATTCTTTCTCTCTATAGTTCTCTCTCTTGCTTTTCTATTGTTCTCTCTATTATAGCTTTAATTCTATAACACATTTTTCACTTATGGCATTATATGATCATAAAAAATAAAGTCATCTAATACGCAAGAAACATAAAACGTTTATTACTTCATTTATACTTATTGAATATTAGACAACATTGTTTTTAAAAATCATTTAGCGCCATAAGTAAAACAATGTCGTTTCTTATTATCTAATTTGAAAAACAACTGCCAATTCACTTACAAAGTTAGCAAAATTTAGACGGAAATGAGGTCAAGATCAATTTTTTTCAATTTATTAAAAGGCTAGACTCGGATGCAAATAGAATCTCATGGACATTTTAGTGCAAATCGCTATTCTTGAATTTAACTCCCAATCACCGCTCATATGCTTATCTTCTCGAAAGGTATTACATATTTGCATGTTTCGGAGACTTGATATTATGTTAAATATCCTAACATTTAAACAAAGGTAGAGTCATGTCCAAAAAAAAAAAAAAAACACGGGTAGGGTAAGAACAAAATTAAACTCTAGCTAGGTAAAACCTTAAGATCTAAATATGTTACTTTAATATATTTGCAGAATAATGGAAATTGAATAACATTCATATGTGGCTTCGTGAGACTAATAATGCATCCTAAATGGATGAACGCACGAGACATTCGCATGGCACAGGAAAACATAATTTTGTGAGGATATGCTGGTTGGAATTCAAGGCGTGCTCTCCAGGTTTTGGATGACATTTTCCCCAAGGTACTAACCTAATTAAGCATCTATTCGTTAAAGTTAAACAAAAATCTTGAAATAAGTTATATGTAGTGATTAGTTGATTTAAGCTCTGACTTGCAAATAAAGAATCACCCTTTATTTTGTCCTCAAATCTTCTTTGACAAAGGATGCAATTGAGCAACCATAATTGATGATCGTGTACTTTGGCAACAATGGTTCGGTTCTTGCACATCCAAATGGCTTCAGACAACATGTACCTCTCCAAGAATACATTCAAAATATGAAAAAATTGTCATCCATCTAAAGGTAAACAAAAGTTTCACACTAGAGAATGTCACTGCAGAGTTTGGCATAAATATCAATGATTTCCAAAGCCTTTTAAAGAAGACTCGCATTGTATTTCTTGGTGCTCCTCAATGAAATGAAGCACAAATTCTTGGAAATAGGTCCTGACTGCAGCTGAATTGCAATTTGAGTTTTTATAATTTCACAAAGTAGAAAAGGCAGAGATAAAGATTACATAGCGATGCATATAACCTTACTTAAAGCCACACTGCATTTAATCTCCTTGTGGTATGGCCGGTTGCTTTTCTTCGTACCTATTAACATCCAATCTAATGGATGAATTGTTGGACTGGAAATACAGTGATTGACTCGCCGGTCAGCCGCTGAGGGCAAATAAATCGTGTCGAACATATCCCGAATCCTGTTTGGAGCTATGTTGCGAGATAGTTGTAAGCGAGATATTGAAGGTGCTGAAAAAAGCAGACTGGGAACCAATTACACCTTACAAAATAGCAATAATGAAGAGGGACCAATTCTAAAGATATATGGTGTCATTGACTTTTACATTGCAAAATGCTTGAAAGATTTTTTTTTAAAAAAAAAAGCTTCTCGCAGTTTCGCTTGCAAGAAGCTAAAATCCATACTTCTAAAGAGTAATGATATATGTACAAATTTCTTTTCTCAATCATGTATAAATAAAATGGTTCAACTTTAATAAAAATTATTTACATAACTAAAGACGTGTAATATGTTATGCAATTTAGTTACAATTGGTTTAAAAAAAAAAACTTGTACGTATAATATTTTTCATGTGAACTTCACCCCAAATCCCATTTAAGGGCATCACATAAAAAACATTATAATTATAAATTTTTCACCCAAATATGAATCTTCATTGTTTTAATTAATTAACATTAAAAAAAAGGTGTGGATGATAACATAAAACTAGTTCTAGCTATTAAGTTTTATAAAAACACACTTTGAGATACCAGTTTTTAAGAAAAGTAATATAAAAACCAGAGTAGCAATCTAACATAATAACATATACATATTGAATATAATCTTAAGTTGATTAAGCTTTAATCTTTCGTTTTTTAAACTAAAAATAACACTCAAACAACTTAAGTAAAGCTGAATCTAAATTCTTTTTAATCTCAACATTGGATAAGATTAGCTGGTCATTAGCATTAGGATAGGATAGGAAATGATATGATTTAGCAATGAACAAAAGATACAATAAATTCAAATCAAAGTTATTTAGAATAAATTCAAATTCTATTAATATTCAAATATAATTTAAATAGATTAGTCGTAATTGTACAGAAGAAACACTTACATTCATAATAAAAATAATTTAAATTTAAATATTAAAAAAGAAAAAAAACTACCCATCATGCTAAACTATAAAATGAGGATGTGCGAATTTCAATTATAAAGAAATATTAAGGAGTCAAAATAGTGTTAGTGTATATCTATCAGCTAAATAGCTGGCTAAGTGTGACTTGTAGCTAGCTCACTCTTTTATATAAATACCTTTAGCTGTAACTATTTGTAAAAACTATTCATTTAATTCTCAATACATTTACTTTTATTCTTTCTGTTTTCTTTCTTCTATTTCCCTTTTCTTGAAGTTTTCTGCAGAAACATTTTCCTTCTTCTCTGTTCTTGGAGGCTTTGTTACATGGTATCCAGAGCTAAGCGTTCAGATCCATCGCCATGGCACTAATTCCTTCATCGCAATTGAAAATTCAGAAAGGTTTGGTTCCTCTTGCTGATAAACTCGTAGAGAACAATTTTTCAACATGGAAGAAATCGATTCTATTAACAATCAGAATCCTAAAGCTTGATAGTCATCTCGATCCTTCAAAGACTCCAAATCAATTTGAAGAAATTGAAACCACCGATGAACAAGATTCGGGTTCTTCAACTAAGAACCCTAACGATGCTGCATCAGAATCCACTAACACTGGAAGAAGAAGAAATCAACCACAATCATCCAAGAATCTGAGAAATTTACAGAGTGGGTTCAACATGATTCTGCTCTTATGACTTGGCTTGATGCCTCCATGAGTCTCACTTACAAGAACAAGATCGTGCAATGTACAACATTTGCAGAAAGCTGGGAAATCATCAATCATATCTTCACTGCATCTTCAAAACCCGAATTAATAGCCAGAAGACTCAGCTTCGGACAATCAAAAAGATGGGTACAATAGAAGAATACCTTCAATCTATAAAGAATATTGTTGATTCGCTACACTCTCTTGAACACCCATTCACTGAAGATGATCATATTCAAGCCATCTTGGATGGCTTGCTAGATGAATATGATGGATATGTTACATCGGTCATGTCCAAAATCACAGGCTTCACAATACATGAAGCTGAGAGTTTTCTTTTCACCTACGAAAACATAATCAATAGGAAAGATAAAGTCACTGCAATGGCTCATTTTACCCAAGCCTCTTCTACTCTTACTGATCAAACGAATGGACACGGTGGCAGAACCAGGAGAGGCACTAGCAGAGGTGGCCGCAATGGAAGAGGTGGTAGATTTCAACCTAATCGACCTCAGTGTCAGTTGTGCGGCAAACTTGGCCACACAATACAGACTTTTTACCACCGATTCGACCCTCACTTCCAAATTCCACCACCAAGCCAATATCTTGCAGCATTCTGACTCCAATCAAACTCCTGAGCAACTTTATGTTGGTAATGGCAAAGGAGCTCCCATTCTTCATTCTAGTGTTTCTTTACTTTTTGACAAATCAAAGAATGCATATTATAAACTTAGTCATTTATTACATGTTCCCTCTATCTCACAAAATTTGCTTAGTGTGTTTAAGTTTGCAGAGGATAATCAAGTTTATTTTGAATTCTGGCCTAAAACCTGTATCATTCGTGATCAGGGTACCCAGGAAGCTCTACTTCAAGGTAAAGCTAAAGGAGGCATATACTACTTTGACAACTTAACCATATCTCATCATGCCTCTTTTCATAAATCTTGCAATTTACCTGTTTCCAATCTTGTTTCTGATTCTGCATTTTTTTTTTAAACACTTGTTCTGATATAAATTCTGATTTGGGACATCAAGAAATTTCAAATCCTGCAAAAGTTGATAATAAAATCCCTTTGAATTTGCATTGTAGTGATATTCCTGATAGAGACATGCTTAATATACCTGTTTCTGGAAATACTTGTATTTCTACTTCATTGCCTAATAAATCTCATGCTTCTACTATAAACTCTGCTCCTAATATCCCTAAGTTGTTTTTGGATAAAAACAAGCTTCATAATTCTTATGAATTGAGGCATAAACGTCTTGGACATTGCAACATCAAAAGTGTGAATTTTGTTATGAATGCATGCAACATTCCTATTTCTAATATTGAATATTAGATATGTGAATTCTGCACAGCATCCAAAATGCATCAATTACCCTTCCCAACATCTTTGACTAGTTATACTATGGCTTTAGAACTAGTTTATATAGATATTGGGGCCCTGCCCCGTTTGTTTCTCATGGTGGTTTTCGATATTATATAAGCATCATGGATGCCTATTCAAGATATGTGTGTTTGTTTTTATTAAGTCAGAAATCACAGGCCTTGATTGCATTCCAAAGTTATAAAACCTTTATGGAAAATCGAACAGGCTATAAAATAAAGGCACTACAAAGTGATAATGGTTCTGAGTTTACATCTCATGCCTTTAAGAATTTTTTAAAAGAACATGGCATTTGCATTGGTTGTCATATCCTTACACACACCAACAGCAAGGCAGTATTGAGAGAAAGCACAGGCACATAACTGAGACTGGGCTTTTTCTCCCTGCTACTGCCTCTATGCCCATAACACATTGGGATTCTACTTTTGTTACTGCAGTATATTTAATAAACAGGATGCCTACACCTACTTTGAAAATGCACACTCATTTTGAAAAGCTCTTTCATAGAAAACCAGATTATAGTCTTTTGAGAATTTTTGGTTGTGGATGCTATCCCTATTTAAAACCTTATAATCCTCATAAATTTAATTTCAAAAGCCAGCTATGTGTATTTCTGGGCTATGATGCTCATCACAGTGGGTATAAGTGTTTGTCAAAGGATGGTAAAGTTTACTACTCAAAGAATGTAGTATTTGATGAGTCTATTTTTCTCTATCATATTATTTTTAATTCTTCTTCAAAAGTAACCTCTACTGCTGCCCAGAATGTTGCTTCTAGTGCAGGGATCATACCTTTACACCATGTTCAACCAAGGATATCTCACAAAATAATCATACTAATCACAAAACTTAGCTGCTGCCCAGACTCCTCCAACCTCTACCTCGGATCAACTAGCAACAACTATTCTTCCTCACTCTCCTCCAACATCTGCATAGACAAAATCTACGCCTGCTCCTAGACAGGTTTCAATTAGTGGCATTGAGAATGTTTTACAGATTCCTAATACTTCTACCCCTACTGTTACTACAGCTCCTTCTACTAATGTTCATCCTATGGTAACTAGGTCTAAAACAGGATCTCTAAAACTAAAACTCTAATGACTACAGCTGAAAAGGCTATAGATTGTACTATTACTATTCCAAAAACCACTAAACAGGCCCTACAAGTTCCTTAATGAAAACAAGCCATGGATACTGAGCTCCAAGCCTTGGCAAAGTGCAAGACTTGGAGCTTAGTTGATCCCCCACGTAATGCAACTGTGGTTCACTGCAAATGGGTTTTTGCTCTTAAGAAAAACCCAAAAGGTGAAATTGTTAGATATATTGCCAGACTCGTAGCAAAAGGGTTTCAACAAAAAAAACGAGTAGATTATGAAGAAATTTTCAGTCCAGTTGTTAGGCCAACTACAATTAGGATTATTCTGTCCATAGCTCTTACTCAAGGATGGGTTATAAGGTAATTTGACTTTGATAATGCTTTTTTGAATGGCAATTTAACTGAAACTATTTTTATGCATCAGCCTCCTGGTTTCCACACCACTACTGACCAAAGAGTTTTTAGACTTAACAAGGCCATTTATGGCCTCAAGCAGGCACCTCGGGCATGGTACAAAACCTTGGCCCTTACACTAGAACAGTTTGGTTTTAGGAATGCCACACATGATGTAGCACTATTTATTAGAAAAAGAGATACTTATATTACTTATATTCTTGTGTATGTTGATGATATAATCATTACAGGTTCTAATAGTTTTGAAATACAACATCTGATATGTAAACTACATGCTATATTTCCTTCGAAAGATTTAGGTAGACTGAATTACTTTCTTGGACTTGAAATTGATGATTTGGGACAACAAAGACTATTATTGAGTCAAGCAAAGTATACAAGAGAGCTTCTTCAGAAATTTGGCATGACTGATGCTAAATCTATGCCTACTCCTATGACTCCTTCTATTAAATTACATCCTAATGACTCTAATTTGTTTGATGAGCCTAAGAAATACATATCTATAGTTGGTGGACTGCAGTACCTTACAATAACTCGACCAGACATAGTATTTGCAGTCAATAAATGCTCTAAGTTCATGCAATAACATACCATACAACACTGGAAAGCTGTTAAGAGGGTTCTTTGATACTTGCAAGGTACAGTTAACCAAGGAATTCTTTTTACAAAATGCCCTGACTATCGTATATTGGCCTTTTCAGATTCTAATTGGGCATCGGACTTGGATGATAGACGAAGCACTAGTGGATTTTGCATATACCTTGGGACAAATTTGATTTCATGGAAGTGTTGCAAGCAAAGCAAAGTTAGCAGATTCATCACCAAAGCGGAATACCGTGCCTTAGCTTTCACACAGACAGAGATTATGGGTATTAACTTCTCCTCCAAGAACTGTAGATACCCCCAGGAAATACCTCCCACTATATACCATGACAACAAAAGCACATGTTACTTGGTAGCTAATCCAGTCTTGCATGGCAGAAGCAAGCACCTAGAAACAGATTTATTCTTTCTAAGAGATTTAGTTAATCAGAAAAAGCTCTTTGTCACTCACATTTTGTCACTCACATTTCTGGATTGGATCAAATTGCAAATATCTTGACTAAACCTTTGGAAGGAGTCTTGTTTAACAAATTTAGGTCCAAGATTAGACTTGGTCTAAAACCCCATTCTAAGCTTGAGGGGGGTGTTAGTGTATATGTATATAAGTTTAGTTTATCAGCTAAGCAGTTGGCTAAGTGTGACTTGTAGCTAGCTCACTCTTTCATATAAATACCTTTAACTGTAACTATTTGTAAAAACTATTCATTCAATTCTCAATACATTTATTTTTACTCTTTCTGTTTTCTTTCTTCTATTTCCCTTTTCTTGAAGTTCTCTGCAGAAATATTTTCTCTCTTCTCTGTTCTTGGAGGCTTTGTTACAAATAGAAACAAACAATCTCTTTCATTTCTAAATCTACTCAAAAAGTGTTGAAACATGAGATAACGTTTTTTTTTTTCTTAGACTATATCTGATTTTTTGGATGGGAAAACACTTTTATAGATGAAAAGTTTTTCTCAATGTATATTCCTCTCATATTTGACAAATTTGCTCCACCATATCTAAAATACCCATAAATAGGACACATACACTATAAAAGGATAAAAAAACTTAAAACACGACAAATTATTGAGATATAGATCTCAGAAAAACCTTAAATAGGGACATAAATGAAAAAAGGAGAAACGAAGAAGGCAGAAAAAAAAAAAGAAAATGGAAAGAGTAGGTTGGGAAGCGGATCAGAAGATTAAAGGGAAGAAGAGAGAAAAGATAGAAGAGGATTATAACATAAACCAAAAAGAAAGGGGAGGAGAAGAAGGGAAAATGAAAAGGGGAAGAAGTGAGTAGGTTGAAAAGGGGAGAGAAATGAAG
This sequence comes from Stylosanthes scabra, assembly GCA_036250425.1. NCBI lineage: Eukaryota > Viridiplantae > Streptophyta > Magnoliopsida > Fabales > Fabaceae > Stylosanthes > Stylosanthes scabra. The sequence goes on from JASCZI010181665.1 coordinate 8,991, forward strand.
AAAGAAAGTGAAGAAGAGAAAACAAAAAATTAGAGAAAGGAAGGTAATCGTTGCCTTGTGAGGGTTGGACAGCAATCCTGCCCTCCACCTATCTTTATTGGGTTGTTAAAATAGGCCTATCATGCTGGGATGGTCTGTTTATATGCCTTAAACTTAAATGGGTGGATTTTTAGCTCAAAAAACAGGCCCGTAAAAATTTGATCATCATTATGTGAGTGTATTTATCATGAAACACCTATAAATATATTAGAGTGAGAACCAATACAGCACAAGAAGAAAGAGAGTGCTTTGTAAGGTATAAATCAAAGAGTGTGGTGGCGAAGGTTGTAAGTCAAAGTGTTAATAACAATTCAAGAGAAAATTTATTGGCCTCTTTTGATTTGATTCTGTGTAAGTTTTTACACATATACAAAAGAGTGATATAATATTCTCTTTATATACGAGGTATTCTAAATTTTTTACTTAGTCATAATATTCTCATTATTGTCTAAAGATAAAATTATTCTGATCACTCTCACTCCTTTTCATCCTCAATTTTCGTTGTATTATTTTGTGTTGTTCACTATAAATTCTTAAATCCCATTGACGTTAAAGTTTGATAAGATATCATTGTTCATTATTTTTTCAACAAAACTTATGAATCCTTCTTCATTTAGATCATTAGCTTCTTATGTCCATCATCAAGAAATTATCGTTAAGTTGTTCAATCTCTAACCTCTTGGTTAAGGTGGGTGGTCTTACTTTCTCCAAATTTTTGTGGACTTTAAATTTCACAATTATGTAAGGTTTTGAAAAATAAATTTGTCATTAAACCATTAAGATTTAATATTTAAATAGTGGTCATGCTCAATTAATTTAGTTGGATCAATTGGCTAAATCCTGTTATAAGAACCACGCCATTATTAAGAGTTACATATTATTGTCTGGTCATCTTACTTTCATTTATTTTTTTAAAAGCAGGAAATGGAGTGGAATCATAATGTTCTGGATGAAATTTTCTCTCGGCTTTCTCTAAAGTGCTTGGCTCGATTCAAGTGTGTCTCAAAAGATTGGGAATCCCTAATTCCTTGCCCATTCTTCCTAAAATTGAATGGTTTCATCGTTCAACCGAAGCAATTGTCCAACAGCAACGAGAACAACAGTAGCTTTATTCAACTAGATAATAGTAGAGGTAACGAAAGCACTATATTATTCAACTTACTTCCTAAAGATATTTTGATCATGGAAACATGTAATGGGCTTATCTTGTGTCGTAGTAATTCCCCAAAATCGATTCCATATGTCTTGAACCCAGTGAAAAGAAAGGCTATGAAATTCACCTTCAGTTCCAGCTCTGCCTTGGAAATAACCACTGCAATTGCTTCTGATTCTTACCAAAGGTGTTGCACCACTGACGACTTTCCCAATTTTAAATTAGTTAGAGTTATCTCCGGTTACCGGTCTCAGATTATTAAGTTTGAAGTGTATTCATCAGAAATAAGAGCATGTAGAGTCTCAAATGCAACTTATGATTCTTCTTCCAAACGAATTTCCATCACTCGGAGAGGCGTATACATAAAAGGGGTATTGTATTGGATCATGAATCGCCAAAAGCTTCTGAGTTTTCATGTTGAGGAGGAATTAACAAGTGTGATTTCATTGCCTTGTAACTACCCTTTTGCAAGCTATCATCACGTTCTTGGAGAATCTGAAGGAATTTTGCATTACGTCGAAATATCAAGACCCTTATACCTTAGGCCATTACGCCTTAGGATGTGGTTCCTTGACAATGATGAGACTTGGAAAGTGAAGCATTGCCAAAACATCGAGAATATTCTAGAAGAATACGAACCCCATTCAAATGGATGGATTGTGCGTAAACGAGTGGCTATTCTCTGCTTCAAAGATTCAATATTGTTACTGAAAATTCATGGTCGTGTGATTCTGTATGACATCAAGAATAACAAAGTGACTTGCATTTACTCCGACGAAGATCTTAACATACAAAAGCCACCCTTCTTTCCTCTTCTCTCTGTCACTAAGGTATTCTCATTTCCATGAGCTTGGTTTCTGTACATGATTCATGGCTGTTAGCAACTAAGCCCCTTCTCTTTTCATATTTTTAGGAGTAAATCATCAATATTATTCCTAAAGTATTAAAAATAAAAAAGATAACCTCAATTTTTTTTAACGATAAAAATATCCTCAGGTTATTTAAAAGTATGACAATATTCTCCAATCGAAGAAGATATTTTTGTCACGTTTATCTCGTGATGAAAGTGCATTTGTCCGTAATTTTAAATAATTTAGGGGCATTTTTATCGTTAATAAAATAAAAAATATTATTTTTAGCTTTTGAAACTTCAAAAATAATATTGGTGATTAACAATTTACCCTATTTTGTGAGCTTTGACCCAAACTTAGAGTTCTTATTTTTTATTATTATGTTATTTAATTTATTTTAATTTTCAGGATTAATTATGATAATAGTGTTGCTATACTTTTTTCTTGTTATGGCTTAACATTTATTGTTAGATTTTTTAGGAATTGAAAAATTTTATTACGTAGTTACTAAAAATTATCCACACCTATATATCTTATGTGGCTATTTTAGTTTTGCAATACATGGCAATGATCCCATTTATTTTTCTAATTTTTGCACAAATAACAATGAGTGACACAGAAGGTGGCATATGATCGTCACAAAGTGTCCCACAATTAACATATTTAAAATTGTGATTATGTATGATTTAAGTTTATCTGAAATGCAACAAAGGTTGAGTAAAAAATAATAAAATAATATATTTATGTATAAAATATATATAGGGTAAATTATGCTTTTTTTATACAAAAAGATTTCAAAATAGCTCTAATCTTTAATTTGATTCAATTTTACTTCTAATGCTTTAGAATAATTTTAAATCTTCCAATATTATCAAATCATTAACAATCAATAAAGTAGTCATTTCCTTTTCAGTTTTACCTTCTTTTTTTTTTTTCTACATCCACCAGATCACCACCACCAATAGCACCTTCTACCAAATCACCTCAATATGGGTAATAACACATTGCTACACTTTTTTCTTGATATGGCTTTACATTTATTGCTAGTTTTTTTTGTAATTATTACAAAATCTTAATTGGTGCATAGTGCAGCATATGTTATTAATGTTTTTGACTAGTGTGTATGCGTTATTTAAATGCGTGGCATAATATGATGAGAATAATTATAAATAATATTTTTCCAAGTTTATCCTCAAAATATTATTTATCTTTATCATTATTATCATGAAATCATCCTTCTTCTCTATTTAAATTACTCTTATTTTCAAATTCACTTTCTACCACCAACGCTTGCCACCACCATCATCATCCCTTCTTCCCATCCACGTCGTCGTCGATTCATTGCCATGACATCTACAAGAACTTATCAAACATTCATATTTAATATGTATTATTAATGATGAATGGTAGATAAAAAAATGGTAAGCTGGAAAAGAAATCTTGACAATATGTTGACTATAAAAAATTTGACGGTAATGGTAGATTTGAAACTATTCGAAAACATTAGGGGTAAAATCATATTGAATCAAATTAAACGTTAGGGATATTCTTAAAACTTTTCACAAAAGTTGAAAACAAAAACATATTTTACCCCTTTTTTTATTATGTCCTTTAATTTATTTTAATTTTAGGATTAATTGTGATAATGGTGTTGCTACACTTTCTTCTTGTTATGGCTTTACATTTATTGCTAGATTTTTTTAGTAATTATTACAAAATCTTATTTAATGCATAGTGCAATATATGTTATTAATGTTTTTGACTCGTGTGTTTGCATGATTTAAATGCGTGGCATGATATGATGAGAGTAGTTATACATAATATTTTTCCAAGTTTATACTCAAAATATTATTTATCTTTCTTATAATTATCATGAAATCATCATTCTTCTCTATTTAAATCTCTCTTATTTTTAAACCCACTTTCTACCGTCAATGCTTACAACCATCATCATCTCTTCCTCTCGTCCACGTCGTCGCTAATGTCACTGCCATGACCTCTACAAAAGCTTATCAAATCTCGGTATTTGATAGGTACTGGTAATGATGAATGATATATAAAAAATAGTAAATTGGAAAAGAAATCTTGGCAATATATTGACTATAAAAAAGTTGACGGTAATGATATATTTGACACTATTCCAAAACGTTAGGAGTAAAATTGAATCAAATTAAATATTTTCAAAACTTTCCACAAACGTTGAGAACAAGAAACATATTTTATCCTTTTTTTTATTATGTCCTTTAATTTATTTTAATTTTTAGGATTAATTGTGATAACAGTTTTGCTATACTTTTTTCTTGTTATGGCTTTACATCTATTCCTAAATTTATTTAGTAATTATTACAGAATCTTATCTGGTGCATAGTGCAATATATGTTATTAATATTTTTTACTAGTGTGTTTGCATAATATAATTGCGTGGCATGATATGATGAGAGTAGTTATACATAATATTTTTCTAAGTTTATACTCAAAATATTCTTTATCTTTATTATTATTATCATGAAATCATCATTCTTTTCTAATTAAATCACTCTTATTTTCAAACCCACTTTCAACTGCCAATGCTTGCCACCATCATCATCTCTTCCTCTCGTCCACTTCGTCGTCGATTTCACTGCCATGACCTCTTCAAAAACTTATCAAACCTTCATATTTGATAGGTATTGGTAATGATGAATGCTATATAAAAAATGGTAAATTGGAAAAGAAATCTTGACAATATGTTGACTATAAAAAAGTTGACGGTAATGGTAGATTTGAAACTAGTCGAAAACGTTAGGGGTAAAATTGAATCAAATTAAACATTAAGGATATTCTTAAAACTTTCCACAAATGTTGAGAACAAAAAACATATTTTACCCCATATTTTTATTATGTAATTAATTTTTTTTATTTTATGATTAATTTTGATAACGGTGTTGCTACACTTTCTTCTTGTTAGGGCTTTACATTTATTGCTAGATTTTTTAGTAATTATTACAAAATCTTATTTGGTGCATAGTGCAGTATATGTTATTAACGTTTTTGACTAGTGTGTTTGCATGATTTAAATGCATGGCATGATATGATGAAAGTAGTTATACACAATATTTTTTCAAGTTTATACTCAAAATATTATTTATCTTTATTATTATTATCATGAAATCATCTTTCTTTTCTATTTAAATCACTTTTATTTTCAAACCCAATTTCTACCACCAACGCTTGCCACCATCATCATCTTTTCCTCCCGTCCACGTCGTAGCTGATGTCACGGCCATGACCTCTGCGAAAGCTTATCAAATTTTCATATTTGATAGGTATTGGTAATGATGAATGCTATATAAAATATGGTAAAATGGAAAAGAAATCTTGACAATAAGTTGACTATGAAAAAGTTGATGGTAATGATAGATTTGAAACTATTCGAAAACGTTACGGGTGAAATTGAATCAAATTAAACGTTAAGGATATTCCTAAAATTTTCTACAAATGTTGAGGACAAAAAACATATTTTACTCTATTTTTTATTATGTCCTTTAATTTTTTTTTTAATTTTTAGGAATAATTGTGATAACGGTGTTGCTACACTTTCTTCTTGTTATGGCTTTACATTTATTGCTAGGTTTTTTAATAATTATTACAAAATCTTATTTGATCCATAGTGTTGTATATGTTATTAATGTTTTTGACTAGTGTGTCTGACTTATTTAAATGCGTGGCATGATATATGATGAGAGTAGTTATACATAACATTTTTCCAAGTTTATACTCAAAATATTATTTATCTTTATCATTATTATCACGAAATCATCCTTCTTCTCTATTTAAATCACTCTTATTTTCAAACTCACTTTCTACCGCCAATGCTTGCCACCATCATCTCTTCGTCCCGCCCACGTCGTCGTCGATGTCACTGTCATGACCTCTACAAAAGCTTATCAAATCTCGATATTTGATAGGTATTGGTAATGATGAATGGTATATAAAAAATGGTAAATTGAAAATGAAATCTCGACAATATATTGACGATAAAAAAGTTGACGGAAATGATACATTTGAAACTATTCAAAAACGTTAGGGTTAAAATTGAATCAAATTAAACGTTAGGGATATTGTTAAAACTTTCCACAAACGTTGAGAACAGAAAACATATTTTACCCTATATTTTATTATGTCCTTTAATTTATTTTAATTTTTAGGATTAATTGTGATAACAGTGCTGCTACACTTTCTTCTTGTTATGGCTTTACATTTATTGCTAGATTTTTTAGTAATTATTACAAAATTTTATTTGGTGCATAGTGCAATTTATGTTATTAATGTTTTTGACTAGTGTGTTTGCATAATTTAAATGCGTGGCATGATATGATGAGAGTAGTTATACATAATATTTTTCTATGTTTATACTCAAAATATTCTTTATCTTTATTATTATTATCATAAAATGATCCGTCTTTTCTATTTAAATCACTCTTATTTTCAAACCCATTTTCTACCGCCAATGCTTGCCACCATCATCATCTCTTCCTCCCGTCCACGTCGTCGTCGATGTCACTGCCATGACCTTTACAAAAAATTATCAAACCTTCATATTTGATAGGTATTGGTAATGATGAATGCTATACAAATAATGGTAAATTGGAAAAAAAATCTTGACAATATGTTGACTATAAAAAAGTTGACGGTAATGGTAGATTTGAAACTATTCGAAAACGTTAGAGGTAAAATTGAATCATATTAAACGTTAAGGATATTCTTAAAACTTTCCAGAAACGTTGATAACAAAAACATATTTTATACCATTTTTTTATTATATAATTTATTTATTTTAATTTTATGATTAATTTTGATAACGATGTTGCTACATTTTCTTCTTGTTATTGCTTTACATTTATTGCTAGATTTTTTAGTAATTATTACAAAATCTTATTTAGTGCATAGTGCAGTATATGTTATTAATGTTTTTGACTAGTGTGTTTGCATAATTTAAATGCGTGGCATGATATGATGAAAGTAGTTTTACACAATATTTTTTGAAGTTTATATTCAAAATATTACTTATCTTTTTCATTATTATCATGAAATCATCATTCTTCTCTATTTAAATCATTCTTATTTTCAAACCCACTTTCTACCGCTAATGCTTGCCACCATCATCATCTCTTCGTTCCGTCCACGTCAACGTCGATATCACTGCCATGATCTCTACAAAAGCTTATCAAATCTCGATATTTGTTAGGTATTGGTAATGATGAATGGTATATAAAAAATGGTAAATTGGAAAAGAAATCTTGATAATATATTGACTATAAAAAAGTTGACGGTAATGATACATTTGAAATTATTCCAAAACGTTAGGGTTAAAATTGAATCAAATTAAACGTTAGGGATATTCTTAAAACTTTCCACAAACGTTGTGAAGAAAAAACATATTTTACACTATTTTTTATTATGTCCTTTAATTTATTTAAATTTTTTGTATTAAGTGTGATAATAATGTTGCTACACTTTCTTCTTGTTATAGCTTTACATTTTTTGCTAGATTTTTTACTGATTATTACAAAATCTTATTTGGTGCATAGTGCAATTTATGTTATTAATGTTTTTGACTAGTGTGTTTGCATGATTTAAATGCGTGGCATGATATGATAAGAGTAGTTATACGTAATATTTTTCTAAGTTTATACTCAAAATATTCTTTATCTTTATTATTATTATCATGAAATCATCATTCTTTTCTATTTAAATAACTCTTATTTTCAAACCTACTTTCTACCGCCAATGCTTGCCACCATCATCATCTCTTCCTCCCGTCCACGTCATCGTCGATGTCACTGCTATGACCTCTACAAAAACTTATCAAATCTTCATATTTGATGGGTATTGGTAATGATGTATGTTATATAAAAAATGGTAAATTAAAAAAGAAATCTTGATAATCTGTTGACTATAAAAAATGTGGACGATAATGATACTTTTGAAACTATTCCAAAATGTTAGGGTTAAAATTGAATCAAATTAAACGTTAGGGATATTCTTAAAACTTTCCACAAATGTTGAGAACAAAAAATATATTTTACCCTATTTTTTATTATGTCTTTTAATTTATTTTAAGTTTTAGGATTAATTGTGATAACAGTATTGCTACACTTTCTTCTTTTTATGGCTTTACATTTATTGCTATATTTTTTAGTAATTATTACAAAATCTTATTTGGTCCATAGTGTAGTATATGTTATTAATGTTTTTGACTAGTGTGTTTTACTTATTTAAATACGTGGCATGATATATGATGAGAGTAGTTATACATAATATTTTTCCAAGTTTATACTCAAAATATTATTTATCCTTATCATTATTATCATGAAATCATCCTTTTTCTCTATTTAAATCACTCTTATGTTCAAACCCACTTTCTACCGTCAATGCTTGCCACCATCATCATCTCTTCGTTTCGTCCACGTCGTCGTCGATATCACTACCATGACCTCTGCAAAAGCTTATTAAATCTCGATATTTGTTAGGTATTGGTAATGATGAATGGTATATAAAAAATGGTAAATTGGAAAAGAAATCTTGACAATATATTGACTATAAAAAAGTTGAGGGTAATGATACATTTGAAATTATTCCAAAACCTTAGGGTTAAAATTGAATCAAATTAAACGTTAGGGATATTCTTAAAACTTTCCACAAACGTTGAGAACAAAAAACATATTTTACACTATTTTTTATTATGTCCTTTAATTTATTTTAATTTTTGGTATTAAGTGTGATAACAGTGTTGCTACTCTTTCTTCTTGTTATAGCTTTATATTTTTTGCTAGATTTTTTACTAATTATTATAAAATCTTATTTTGTGCAGAGTGCAATTTATGTTATTAATATTTTTGACTAGTGTGTTTGCATGATTTAAATGCGTGGCATGATATGATGAGAGTAGTTATACATAATATTCTTCTAAATTTATACTCAAAATATTATTTATCTTTATTATTATTATCATGAAATCATCCTTCTTTTCTATTTAAATAACTCTTATTTTCAAATCCACTTTCTACCGCCTATGTTTGCCACCATCTTTGTAACACCCATTTTTTGAATTAAAAATTCTTTACATAAGCTGATAATTTGACTGTATTTTTGTACGAATACAATCAAATATTACAAATATATGGTTGACGCCAATACAATATACTAAGTAACAATAGAAACTAATCTACAGGTTATTTATATATAATCCTGTAGAATCATCATACACAAATAAAAATATCTTGCATTCCACTGGTCCTTACTGAGATGAATCTGAAACCACACACAAATACATAGATATGGTGAGAATTTAAAATTCTCAGTAGATAATAAAAATCTTATTTGGTGGTTTCAGCCGCTCTTCACGAAAAATATAGTGACTATCACAATTATATAAAAATAATGATGTATGCAATGCAAATGTCTTAATATATTTATCTTTTCACTTTTCTTTATCTGCTTGTCTCACTCACCATAGGCCTTTTAGGGAATTCCCAACTTTTGGTGGATCTCATAACATCATGACAACAAATCAGAAATTACGACATACCAATTAAGACATCTTGTCTTCTTATCAATTGGTAGTCAAGTCTTAAACAATTTATTTTCTTATCCGCTTGCTAAGTAGGAATGTTAGGCACACTAGCCTCCCCATACTCACCTCAACTTACTGGTTTAAAGCATCACATTAAAAATATTAACAATCATAAATATGTGATAATAGCAATAATAACAATAACATCAATAATAATAATAATAATAATAACAATAATTATTATAACAATTATAATCATATTTATATAACTATTATAATAGTAATAATAATATTACACATAATAATATTAATGATA